>QKYT01000023.1:88213-114514 GCA_003550305.1 Glomus cerebriforme
TTTTTTTTTTTTTTTTAAATCAAAAAGTTTATAGAGAGAATCTATTATCTCTAATCAATTAATCTTTTATGGTAAAATTCTTTAATCTTTTATTTAATCTTTATCGTCATTCCTGAACAAGATAAATGAATCTCTGGCTGAAGGATATCTACATAAGGATATATTGCTCGGAAAGAGCATATGATAATGATCCTTAGATTAACGATAAATCTAATCAAAATAATATTCTCGTATAACAAAAGAAAAATGAAACAACAAAAATGTAAAAATGGCTGTAATATTACGTATTATATTGTTTTTTTTTCTTATAAATAAAGTAAATAAAATGAAATAAATGTTATTGTAAAATTAAATAAACAACCACATTTTGTCTATATAACATTTTAATTTTCAAATGAACCACTTTTTTTAAAAATAATTACAACAACAATAATAAAAAGATGTTTCTAATAAATTCGTTATACACCAAATTAATGTTATTTTATTTTTCATTTACTTTTTAGCATTTTTAAAATTCATTCTAATTCTAAACTTCCTACTTCTATTTATTTCTGTTTGTCCCAATCATACCAATAATTTTTATCGATAGAAGATGAAATTAGAATACAGAATTGATGTTCTGTTAATAAATTAATCTTTTCAAATGAAAAATTGCTGCAAATATTGTCACGATATTACCACAGGATTTTGACGGTTTTTGTCGCCGATCGTCAAAAAAAAAAAAAGGAAAATTAGTTTTTTTCGCAATTTCAAATGAAGATATCAGGATTTAGGATTTAAATATATTAAATATATAAGGTATTTGTCCAAAAATCTCTGATATTTTAGATTCTGAGAAAAAAAGTTTTGATAGTTCAATTTGGTAACGTGATCTTGAAATGATCGCGTCTGAGATTTTGATTTTTTTTTTTCGCGTTATTATTATTTATTATTAAAAAAAAAAAAAAAAAAAAAAAAAAAAAGATTTGAACCAATGAAATCGCATTAAATTTATCAATCAGATACAATCAGATATCAATGAGTGTGGTAAGTTGGCGTTTAAATTATGTCTTGTTAAAGTTAAAATTTTATGATTATTATTATTTTGAATCAGTATTTACGTCATTAACAAAGTTTAATCCCAATCCCAGTGATATCCATTTTCTTTTTATAGCTTTAAATAATAAACTTTTTACACATTAATTACATTTAACGAAACTTTAAGAACATTATTTAGAGTTTAAACAAACTATTGTCATTATTTTATAAAAAAAAAAATCTTTTAATCATTTTGATTTGGAAAACATTATTTAAATTTTATTCATTAAAAGTGATGTATCAATTAGATTTTTTTTTCGCGATTCCCATGATTTTTTACTAAAATTAATATTAGTTGAAAAACAGAATATGGTGTAATGACGTAAATATTTGCATTATATAAAATACCACTTATCTTTTTAATATATAATGCTTGTCTCTCATTTTTTTTTTTTTTTCTTGAGAGCTTAATAATAAATATGACAAAAGAAATTTATTATAATGATGAAAATATAATAGATATATCTCATCTTTCTCCTGAACTTCTTTCTGAAATATTTGAAAGTCTTCAAATCCCTGAATTATTTAGTTGCGTTTTAGTAAATAAAAAATGGAGTGCAAATGCTGCACGAATTTTATGGAGAAATCCTATTGAATTTTTAAATTTAAATTTGATAACTTCTAAATTACCAAAAGATAAATCATATTTGAATATTATTTCTACTATGATGAAAGGTTTATCCTTTAAAGCAAAAATTAAGTTAAGAACTCATGGAATTAATTTGAATGAATTGAAAGATGAAAGTCAACCTATGTTTGACTATTGTTCTTTTGTTAAAGAGATAACCTTTGATATGATTCTTAATGCGACTAATATTTTGTTTAATTCTCTTGTGGAAAAAAGTATTATTAAAGGTAATAATGATTATTTGTTTTTTTTTTTTAAAAAAAAGGAATTTTTTTATATAGTTTACGGTTTATTATAATAATTATTATAATAATTAATTTTTTTTTCATAGATCAAACTTGTCATTATATCGTATTTCAAGAAATCTGCAATTTGTTAGTTAATAAAACTAGTTTCAATATTCGACAATATAATACGACAAAGATAATTAAACCAAAATTTATTCTCAATGCATATAATCCAAAACAAATTGGTGGTAGTTGCAATAAAAAAGGAACAACCTTTCCTTTACCAAGTCAATTACCACAAATGACACAATCGTTATCTCTATTGGAAAAATTTAATTTTAATACTTGTATACAACCTAGGTTCATTCAAGAACTTGATGATATTTGTAAAAATATCTTGAATATTGGTATATATTGTGGATGTTGTGATGAATATTATTTAGCAGAGTTAATCAAGAATCAAATGAACTTACAAGTAGTATATGTTATGTCTTTAAATAATTTTCGTTTACTTAAAATATCTGAAGCGATTAAGGACAAATTGGAACAATTATTATCTTTAACCATTTCAACGGGTCAAATTCCGTTAAGTATTTTCTGTAATAAAAAATGTGATAAATTGATTGAATTAAGTATGCATAATTTTTGTGAACAATTGGCAAGTTTTGATGAATGGAATAACTTTTTTCATTATAATACTTCATTCAAAAATTTGGAAAGATTGGAAATACAATGTAATATTAGAAACTTTAAACATATTGGATCTCTTCTTTGTAAACTATCATCACTTCGAAAACTTGAATTAGCATGGAGCGAAGATGATCAAACTTGTGTTGATGAATTATTTCAAAATATTGCAAAATATTGTTCAAATTTAATTCAATTGGAATTCTCTACTCCAAAATTTACTCAATCATTAGAAATTATTTTACAATCATGTAAAAAATTGGAATATTTTAATTTGTTGAATAATAATAGATTAAACGATTTAAATGAGAATTTTTCTTCAATTGCAAGATATTTTCCAATATCTTTAAAAAAATTTGGTGTACAATTTTATTTGAATGTTTCAAAAGAAAAGGTGGAAGAATTTTTGGATTATTGTTTTATGAACGGGATTAGAAATTTATCTTTAGCCTTTTATATTAAAGAATTTTCTTTCAATTATGAGATCATTATGAAAAAACATGTGAAATTAGGAACTCTTAATAATGAATTTTTTAAACTTTGGTTAGAACAACAAAAAGAACTTATGCTTTATATATGTAAGTAATTACATCAAATCCTGTGAATTTTTTGTCAAAACTGTCTAACCCTATTTTATTACTATAATAGTAAAATCTGATTACGAAATTTATGGCGAAATTTAAAATAAGCAAATATTGATCTAAATTGGATCTTACATTAGCTGTTAGATCGATATGACATTGATATTGAAAATCAATAATTATGTTCTGATAATTTGAGTAAGCTTTTATAGAAATAGATTATTATTATTTTAACAATAAGTATAACCCTCGGCGATTTGCGATTGGTATGATACAATATTTTAATAATTTTTATATTGTTTATGGCGTTAATGTGATGATTATAATAAGAAAGATTAAATTAAAAATTCTATTATTTAAGAATATATATCTATCAACTTTTAAGATAATCAAAAGAATTCCAAAATTTGAATAAAAATGAAAATTAAATATGGTTTATTACCTTGGTATGGAAATGAATATGGGGGGATTTCAGTTTAGCATATTTGATAATAAGATATATTAGAATGGTTTAAATGTTCAATCTCACGTGAAAACTAATTACTCCTAAAATTTACAATATTCGGCCGGCATTATAGTTTAATTCTGGCAAAAAAAAATTTCGTCTTATATTGTGAATATTTATATATAAGGTCATTTTTTTTTATTATTATGACAAGTTTTCTTTTGTAATAATATCATTACAATTAAATATTCTCTGAAAATTGGGAGTATTTTCCAATTAAGACATCTCCAAAGAATCACTTGCAATAATAGTATATTGATCTAGCTATAATATAGTTTTTGAGGTTTGATTTAAATTTTAAATTTTTTTTTTAAAATAAAATTAATAATAAAAATAAATAGAAATAATTTTTTTTTTTTTGAAGACAAGCTGACTAAGCAATTGCTTTATTGAAAAAATTAAGATCATTTTACAGAACCATACAAGAATCAATAAAATAGCTTTTGCAGAAATAAGTCCTCACACTATAAAGTAGAAAAACCCAACTTGTCGCACTTACGCAATATAGGTTCTCAGAGTGTGGTCAGATTATCCAGACCACCTTAAATAAGATTTACTCTGGATCAACCCCATACCCCAGTGCCAGAAACTAAATAAAATACTTCAACCAGTTTTTCCGTATCTTCCTGTCAATAGAATACCCTCCGCCCAGTTTAATAAATAGAAATAATTATTAACTAAGAACTGGCTAAAATAAACTAATGATTTACATATGATTCTTTTTATTACTATTAAATAATAATCAAGTTATTTAAACAAATTAGTAATTAGAAATTTATTTAATTTAAAAATTTTAAAAAATACATATGAATAAAAACAAAAATTTTTAGTAATTAAAAATTAAGATTTATTTTATCTTCCAAATTAATGTGAATAATATTTTCAAGTTTAAATTTTTTTTAAATAAGAATTTGTATAAATTTTTTTTAAATGAAATTAATCATAATTTATTATAAAATTTATACAAATTATTAAATATAAAATTAATTGTAAGTTATATTTATAATAATAATATATAAGCCATTTTAAAATATAAAGTATTTTATAAAAATAAAAAAGTAATATATAGTAATTTTATATATAGATTTTTTTTTAATAATTTTTTTAATAATAATTATATATATAGTATATTGAATATTATAAACTTTAATACAATATTAGCTAATTTAATTAAAACATTTTTTTGTATTTTCTAACCATTTTTATTAGCTTAAATAAATAAAAATAAGGTTAAAGTATAGGATATAAATTTCTTTTATTTTATAATAAAAAGATATTTGCAATAATAATTTTTTATTTTCTGTTAGATATATAGATACTACAATTTGTTTATTAAAAAAAAATTATCAATTATCTTATAATTAATTATTATAAATTTAAGTAATTAGAATTATATATTATGTTATATATTTTGGTTAGGATTTAATACTTTCCTTTTCAGGTTTAAAAGTTTTCGTGGCAAAGGAAACGTTAATTTTTAAAAATCGAAATTGAAGCTAACCGTTAAGGTTAAGGATTGCTATTTTCACATGATATCTATTTGACAACTTCAAAGCCGAAAAGCGATTTGTTCTTTCTTTTATACTAAGAAAATGTTCGCCTTAAGCACACGATCTTTGAGTACACGTATTATTAGCAATGCCGCAGCCACGACCTCTTTAAAACTAACGCAGAGAAAATTTAGTGTTGGTCATACATTGTATAAATCTGATTTTACTAGTTCTGTTAAAGAAGTTTCCAATCTTATAAAACGTAAATTTGCGGACAATGAAATAGCTAGAGTCGCCGTAAGTTTAAATTTAAACGCGTAATGAATACTTTCTTATAATATTTAGCAAAGTTAAAATATGTATGTTAGAGCCCGGCACCTTTCTGGGAAGCTAAGGCAGTTGTTGATGGAGATGTTAAGACACTTTCGCTTAGAGATTTTGCTTCTAAATATTTGGTTATGATTTTTTATCCTCTGGATTTTACTTTTGGTAAGCAATATGGTATGCATTACGCGGTTTCTTTATCACGTTCTTAATAATCCTAAATTTTATTGTAGTGTGTCCAACCGAATTGATTGCTTTCTCGTAAGTATATATATTTCTTAAAAAAATAGAATTTAATAAGATTATTAACACGTAATTTTGATTTTATTAGGGATCGAGTTCAAGAATTTAGAGATATTAATACAGAAGTAGTTGGTATCTCCTGTGACTCGCCTCATGCTCATATTGCGTGGGAGTAAGTATATATTCCGATTTTTTAATTGGTTTATGAAAATATTTAACAATTTATTAAAAAAATATATATATTAGTAAAATACCAAGGAATCAAGGTGGACTTGGTGGAATCAAGTAAGTTTTATTTGTATATAAACGCGTTATTTTCATATTGAAAATATTGATCTTAACTATTTAAAATTTATAGGATTCCTTTAAGTAAGCGTTGTGAAAGCGAATTTAACTGAGTTATGAGAATTATGATAAATATATTTTTTATTGTAGTTGCCGATCTAAAGAAAGAGATTACAAAGAGATACGGATGCTTGTATGAAGAAACAGGATTTCCTTTTAGGTAACTTGTATAGGCATATATTGAAAATTAACATGTAATGTTTAGATATATGTTAAATAATATTTAATATCCTTAAATACAGAGGAACTTACATTATTGACGACAAGGTATGTAAACGTGATAGGTTGGGGTTTTCACATGAAATAATATTAACACCTATTCTTATTGTTTCTTAGGGAAAACTTCGCGTTGCGCATATCAATGACACTGAAATTGGTAATTATAAATTTATTAAAGTTTATACACCACTACAATCTTAATTAATTGTTTAATGATTTATAGGTCGTTCTGTTGATGAAACACTCCGTCTTGTTAAAGCTATTCAATTCACGAACGAACACGGAGAAGTTTGTCCAGGTTATATATAATATATAGCAATTGTGATTTTAACATTATGATTTAATCTAATCTTTTGTATTTGTAATTATAGCAAATTGGAAAAGTGGTGATCGCACGATAATTCCAGATCCAAAGAAAGCCAAGGAATATTTTGCGCAAATTAAATAATAAATAAGGTTTTATTCATTATAAAATCTTTCATAAATAAACAATATATGAATAAAATGTATATCTTTTTCTATTAAATATTGAGTCTTTTTGGATCAAAATATTCAGGAATAATTTTGCATTTAATATGTTTGAGGAGCACTAAACATAAAGTAACCATTACTTAAATGCTCCCAGGTTTCTGTGTTGAGGGATTGAGATATCACAATGGCCGTCATTAATTTTGGCCGGAATTATATTTTACATAATGCATGTCATGTGATCTGTAAAAATTTGTCCAAAATTAAAAATAATTTTCTAGTTCCGGCCTATCTTTGGAATATGATGATGTAATATTTCTTGCTATTCTATTATTCAATAATAGATGGAAAATCTGGTGATGATGATAAAATATTATAATTGGGAAAGAATGAAATATAATACATTAAAGAATATCGTTAAAAGTGTATAATTTTGATACTCGAATGTTCAAGACATGTTACATAATTCATGATAAATCATATTTTTTGCTCCTTCTATATCTTTTCTCAATAAATTTACAAATGTGTTAAATGTGTTTCTATTTACAGTATAATAATAGAAAGTTCAATGTATTAATGTATTATAAAAGACAAAATAAATCAAGATGTGGATCTGGGGATACCTTGAATGATGAGAACTTGTATAGAGTAATACAAAAATAGAAATACATTTAAATACTGAAACTATTAAATATCCTGTATCCTGTATTAAATTAAGATTGACACGTAATTTATTAAATGATCTCGGTAATATATAAACTCGCAAAAACTCATTTATCGCGTTTTAGTCTTAATAAATAAATTAAAAAAAAATGTTAACTGAAGATTCCACGACTACTACGAATGGACATACTAACAATTATGCAAAAACAGAAATAATAAAAGACATTAATGAAAATAATAAAGAATGGACACCATATTCATGGAGAACAAAACCTATAAGTCAAGGAGTTGTTTATGAGGACCAAAAACATTTACAACAATCCTTGAATAAATTACAACATTTACCTCCAATGGTTACACCTGCAGAGGTATTATTAAATTCATTTACTAAATATTTCTTATATGAAGAGTTAATATTTATTCTTGCTTTGACAGATCCATAAACTTCGAAGTCAGCTTAAACAAGTTGCACTTAATAAAGCATTTTTATTACAAGGTGGTGATTGTGCTGAACTTTTTGAATATTGTTCCCGAGATCCAATTGAATCAAAATTAAAGGTATTGCTACAAATGAGTCTCATTTTAGTCTGGGGTGCTAGAATTCCTGTTGTTAGAATTGCTAGAATGGCTGGTCAATATGCAAAACCTCGTTCAAGTCCAACCGAAAAGGTTGAAGGAAAAGAAGTCTCTTCTTTTCGTGGTGATAATATTAATGGTTACGATCTATCTGATAGAAAACCTGATCCTGAACGTCTTTTAAGGTATGTAAATCACAAATTTTAGAAGAAGTTGCACTTAAGACATACCTTTGAATTAATCGTTATTTAATTAATTTTATAAAAACAAAAAATATTAGTGCATATTTCCATTCTGCTGCCACATTAAATTATGTAAGATCAATTATTGCATCAGGATTTGCAGATTTACATCGACTGTCAGAATGGTCTTTACATCACGTTCGATCAAACGGAACTAGGCAAGAATATCAAACAATAGTTGATCGTTTAAACGATTCACTAGATTTTATGGGTGTAATTGGAGCAGATGCGCCATTTTCACCGGTCTCAGATTCATTGTATAGTGTTGATTTGTTCATGTCTCATGAAGGATTATTACTGGATTATGAACAATGTTTAACAAGATTATTACCTGATCCTGAGACTGGTGAAAAAAAATGGTATAATGTTGGAACTCATTTTTTATGGATAGGAGATCGTACGCGTCAATTAAATGAAGCTCATGTAGAATATTTTAGAGGAATTCAAAATCCTATTGGAATTAAAGTTGGACCATCTATGAAACCTGATGAATTACAAAAGTTATTGGATATTGTTAATCCTAATAAAGAAATTGGAAAAGTTACTTTGATTACGCGTTATGGTGCTAATCAGGTTGAAAAATATTTACCATCTCACATTCAAGCCGTCAAAGCTTCAGGACATATTGTAGTATGGGCATGTGATCCAATGCACGGAAAGTAAGTGTCGATTTTATTAAAATATTTCTAGCGGGACTGTCAGAATTATTTTATTAACACACTCTAAAATTTCTTTTTGTATTAGCACGAAACAGTCATCATCCGGTGTAAAAACTAGACATTTTAATTCAATCATTGAAGTAAATATTTATACATCAATTTTGTGTCAAATTCGCGTATATTTTTATTTGAGTGTACTAATTTTCCTTTTTTTTCTTAGGAATTATCAAGAGTTATTAATATTCATAAAGCTAATGATAGTCAAATGAATGGAGTGCATTTTGAACTGACTGGTGAAGGTGTAACAGAATGTATTGGAGGTTCAATGCAACTAGCTGATGCCGATTTAGCCTTGAATTATAAAACTTTCTGTGATCCTCGTTTAAATTATGAACAAAGTTTAGATGTTGCTTTCTTAATTGCCAAATATTATGAAAAAGAAAGACGAGGTTATCTACCTAGTTTGTAATATATCTTTTTAAGGGATAAATAAGAAAGAAAATTATTTATATTAATAGTTATTGTATAGTTTAGATTTTATGTGAAAAATATCACTTTTAAATGTTGCATAGAAAAGTTATAATAAGTGTATTAATTTGCATTAATATTCAATTTAATATAGTAATGAAATGTAATTAACTACATAACTAGTTAATCATTTATTCTGTTTATTCTGTTAAAATTAGTGATTATTATTAAATCCTGGAATATCAACTACAATAAAATCTTTTTCCTCAAATTCAATTTCTTCACAATCCTCATCGGCAACTCCAGATTCGTGAGTTAAACACACAAAATCTGTAGTCTATAAAAAATCAAATTGTTATGAGTAAAGTAAAAACATTTTTTTTTAAAAAAAGCTAACCAGAATTCTTAAAATATTAAATATGAAAAGGTTATATAACTTACTTCTTCCAAAGCAATCATAGGATGATGCCAAATACCAGGATGATAACTAATTCCTTGGGTGCTTGACACAATAAATGCTTTAAGAGTGCTCAAATCTGGCTTATCGCCTTCATTATTACTTAAACACACCACAACCAAATATCCTCTCATTTTACCATTACTTAATGGTACAAACATTTGTGAAGAATAAGGGTGTCTTTCTAAAAGTCTTAAAGTAAATGGACATTTCATAGGCGAACATTTAAATAAACTTAAATTAGGTTCAGCTTTAGAAACTACACGAGATTTATCACTCGCAGAATTTTCGGGATTGCTCGATTGATTCTTGTCCAATAGCATGTTTGATTGACGAAAATTTATGATGGGAGCGATATTATTGTATTTACGAGCCGTACCTTGATTGGCAGAAGTGATTTTAATTCCATGACTTATTGAGATAGAATTTTGAGAGGTGGAGGAATGTTCGGGAAATGATTGAATTACGTGTCCATATGGTGAATAGGATGTATAAGTTAATGGAATGGCTGTGATATGTGCAAGAGAAACCTTTGGTGTATCGCATTGTGTTACATTATCGCTCATATTTTCAGGCAATTCTCTTCGTCCAATGATTCTCAATCGTTTAACTCCTCCATCTAAAAAAAAGAGAGAGAATAAGCTTTAGAAAAGATTTTAAAAGAAAAAAAAATCCTTTCTCATGTAAAATTACCAGGAAAGATCGTCATTTTAACATGTGAAAACTTCTTATTTTTTTCTTTCAAATCAAAATGTTGTTGTTTATGAGGTTTAAGTTTACTTTTTTCTAAAATAACATTCCATTCAAAATTGGATTCATCATCCACATCTTTATTACAAAAACATGCTTCAAGTAAGACACTATCAGGGTAATTTCCTTTAAAGAATGCAGTGTCCACTTCAGCTTTTTCTAAATAACCTGGTGTTCCTAATTTAATTATTACCCAATCTTTATGATTAGGTTGACGAGAACGTTTTGTTTCCCATCCATCGCTCATATCCTTTCCACGACCTGGCAATAAAAGGTTATCTGATTTGCCAAAATGCTGATCACTGTGAGAAATAATTCGACCTTCGTTGCCTACGTAGGCCAAATCTAATGGCATGGAGAGATCTTTTGGCCATTTGGCACTTACAACTCCATATACTCTAAATCTTGCTACCCCACCGTCTGGATAAATGTTTAATCTAACATGAGTAAATTTTATACTAGTTTTTTGTATCTCAAAGAAATGTTGAGAACTTGGACCTAAATCAACTTTAGGCAAAATTTTATGCCACTGAAATAAACGAATTAGTAAATAAATGAATTTTTATAATATAAATATAAATAAAAATAAAAATTACATGAGTATCATCCCCATGAAGTGGATCTTTATGGGGAGAATAACAAGCTTCAACATCTGCTAAGGGTGCTTGATTTCCTACGAAATGCGCAGTATCGATATCAAATCCTGTCAAATGACCTTCGAACCCTAATTTAATTACGACCCTGTGAAGAATAACGAAATTTAAATTATTTGCAGTCTAAAGCAATCTAAATAAGTACATTACTTTACCAATCGTAAGAGGGGTTGTGCCGTTTAGACTCCCATCCATCCATCCATGCTCCACGGTCTAATTAATTTTAATAAATCTATTTATTTAAAAGTCAAAAAAAAAAAAAAAATTGTGTTGTGACAATTTTTCTTTTATTTACCGGTATATCTACCCCATTCTCTAATAGGTTTTTGCGGTTTAAGTAAATTAGAGGCTTCAGCAAAAAATTCGTCACTACATTCAATGATTTTTCCGCCTAAATTAGAACTCGCCAAATCTGTTTTTATTAAAAAAAAAACCCCCCCTCAAAATTTCAATTTTTATAGCAGAAATTTATTATTTATTTTTTCAATATTTTATTTAAATAATAATAATTACCAACGAATAATTTATCAAGTTGTTCAACGCCTTTTGCAATATCAAGTTTACAAAAATCAATTATTGTATTATTAAATTCATCACATGAAGACATTTTTAATTTTTTTTTATGTTTGATTTTTAATTTCACAGAAGATAAATGGAGGTATTATATATAAGAAATTCTTAGCGATATGCGGATATCCAAATATCCATAATTTCTTTAATTCGGAGGACACCTATGTATGGTATAATCCGTCAGATTATCCGGATAATCCGCTTGTTCTAAAGTTTGAGGAGGAAATGTATCATGGCAGCTAATTCACTAACCAAAGGTTTCTTTATAATCATAAAATATGCGTATCTCCATTTTCATATGCGTATCATGCATATAATACTTTTTTCCCGAATTCCCCGAAGAAGTATGGATATAATTGATAAGCGATTAGCTATGATACAAGTATTTTATTCATACTGATGAGTAATATTGGCGTCAAAAAAAAAAAAATTTTTTTTTTTAAAAAAAATATATATTCGGACACGGGATCATAAATATTTTAACCTGATTCTAATTAGTGATTACCATATTTTTTTGAGTTTGGAAAAAAATCATTACTGAAACCTTAATTTAGAAATGGTATACTTTGCATCCTGAGTATGTAACACTGAAAATAAATCATTCTATTTCAACTTTTTCAATTCTTTTGTAATGTAATTTTCCTTTTGTTTTTACTCTTGGTTTTTTAAATCAAATAAAAAGTATGGCATTAGAATCGAAAAAGTTATCAAGTATTAGTCAGTGAAACAGCACAAGCAACATCGAAGCATACCATTTATTGGTTAGCGGTCAAATTTCCGTAGCATTTCAGACAAGATTTAATAAATTAATTATCGTTAAAAGAAGCGATATTCCTTAATGCAATCTTTATATTTTGTATAATTAACTTTTGCTGAAAAATATAGACAAATCTACAGACAATAAGATAATGTACCGAAATGAAGATTATGGTGTGAAGAATAATTAGCGGACTGAGAAACCAATTGAACAAATAGGGTGCGCGAAATAGCAAACCGTTTGGGAATCGATGCCTTATTACATATAGGTTAAAAAAAAAATAAATAAACTTGTAACATGGTATCTTTTTAATTGGTGCAGAAATATTTTTGAGAAAATAACAATCTGATAATCTAATAAACACTTATCTTCAACTTTAAATTCCGCTATGACTTCTCAATAAACTAAATTCTATAATATGCATCCCATATAAGACGTTCATCAAGCAAATTATTATAATCCCCTTTATCTTCAGAAGTATCATCTTGATTATTTGACAAAGAAAAATATACAAAACATAACATTTATAAACAATGAGGTGAAAAATTAAATGTATCAAAGGCAACGTGATCAATCCAATATTTTTCTATTTAAATATACTGTATAAATTTTTTTTTTTTCATTCTAACTTATTAATATCATTCTATTGCTTTTTGCAATCTTCCCATGGACAACGGGTCAAATCCTATTTTTGTTTTTGCGCCAGTGACGAGCATGCGTAGATGTACTAAATATTCTATTTATTATGTCTATAGTAATTTATATAATAATATATAAAATATTCTATTTTCGCCTTGCAACGAGAGAAGCATTAGTTTCTCCCAAGTTAAAATGACTGTTGTCAAATAGCCTTTGAGAATATTTCGCGTATTTATTATTGAAGCTAGTCATTTTGTGAATTGAAAGTACTAAAAAATCATTTCTATATTATGAGACTGCAATGAATTTATAAAATTAATTTTAAAGGATACCAACTTCACAAGATTGTTAATCTTGTTTCATTAAGCGTAAATGTTAAATATTGGTTTAGATGGAAACTCAAATTTCCATCATTTTGAAAATGTTATTGAAATTTCATTTTAGCATTTATTTACTTTTTCGCTTGCATTTTTTCCCAACGATATAAAAATTTAATATGTAATCTCATCTTTTCGAAGATCCAAGAATCGTTTAAATTTTATGAATAAGTATTATTTTATAATTGTAAAATCAAGGCAATTTTCTACTTAAATATTAATAAAGTGATAATCAAATTTCACAAATTATAATAATGATTATATTTGATACTTGGTTGAGAAAATTACTACAAAAATTTGAAAAATTTATATTGAAAAAACAAAAGTCCATATTCTACTATATTTTTTTCAATGTGCGCTTTCCTTTTGACATCTTAGAATCTTCATTCATTTTTCTTTGCGAAAGACTTCGGGTGATTACTTGAATTTCCTCATCATCCTCATGTTCTTCACAATCTTCATTATTAATTTCGTTATCACTTGAATCTACCAGCTCTACACCATTTTCTATATGTCCATTGGTGTCTCCCTCGTCGTCTGTGTCTATGTCACCATCTCCTAGCTCTTCATTATTTCTCAATTTTCTTGATCTTTTAGACATTAATTCCTTTTCCATCTTACGAAGGTTTCTATTAAGAACACGCCATTCCTTCATTAAAGACCTGAGTTCTTCCTCAGCATCATCATACAATTTTTCTTTAGTCTCTGAATCCAATGTAGGATCATCAAATTTAAATCTAGCAATATTTGTTTGAGCTGCTTCACTTAAATCTTCAATAGACAAAGGAGAAGAGCTCAAGGGTGTCGCAGACGGAACATTATCTTCTTCCATAATTTCTATCAACGGTTCATTGATTTGTTCCGTCGATGTTTCAATTATAGTTTGTGTTATTTCCATAGGCATTTCCACTAATGTTTCAACCATAGTAGACACCGTATTAGGTGGTGTAGGTGAAGGAACAGTGGGTTCTTCATCCATTGATTCGCCGGCAGAAACACGTTTAATTTTACGATTTCTTAAATAATTATTAGAATTCTGTTCTCCATCATCTGATTTATCTGTTAGACTGCTACGTCGTCTTTTTGAATTTTTACTCGACTTTTTTCCTTCTTCATTAATCTCCGCGTTTTCCGTTTCCATATTGTCATTTGAATCTTTTGCTGTGCCGGAGTCAGTCTGAGAATTCTGAGAATCAATATTTTCCGTTTCAGATTTTCGCCTACGACCCAATGATGTCGGACTTACAACATATATATCTACAGTGCTCTCTTCTTCAGATGGTTCACCTTCCTGAGAAGCTTGAGAACTATGATTACCACTATTTGTTATTGAAGATTTGCTCTTTGTTGAACTATTACGGCGTATTGACGATTTATTTTTTCCTGGACGAATTCTTGACGGTGTAACTACTACTTCTGCTTCTGCAATTTTATAATTGGATTTTGATCCGCTTTTAGATGCACTTGCTGTACTTGCCCTTCTCTTAGTGGATAAAGTTGGGGTTTGAACAGGGGTGGGTTCCTGATTTTCCCCTAACGGTCTCTTCCAATAATCCCACTTAAAAGCTTTATTTGGTTCTCCTTTCATTTTACACATCAAGGCCCTACGAACCCCAATATGACTTGGAAATTCATCACAAGTATTTTTAAACGTAAGAAAAGGTTCTGCATCTGGAATAAAGTGTTTCAGACCTTTGTATTCGACCACCGAGCTTCATATTAAAAATTAGTCAGCATTACAGTTCACTTATACGAAATGTGAAATAAGATGTAAAATGTTTAATACATACTACGTCATATCTTCAAAATATCTTACAAGAAATTTTCCGGCAAGTAAATTCTCTTCAAGTTTCCCATCAACATCCATCGACTCATCAATTTCGTCATTAGGAACAATCTTATTTTTTTTTTAGAAAAAAAAAAAATCATGTAAGTATTATTGATTTGTAAAATCCAATTTACAAAATTATGTTTATCCTGTACCATTGCCGGCCACCAAAATTCAGCTTTATCGTCTAATGGATCAACTGCAATAAAATTACGATAATTTAAGTCGAGTCGGAGTGAATCCAAAACTTGTTGCACCACGTAGTTTTTAAGTAGCCTTACCAAATACAATATCCCGACCTTTAAAGTCATGCTCCGGTTCCCCATCTTTTGATCCTTTTGTTATCTTACGTTGAGACTTTCGCGTTTGAGGTTTTTTAGGTGTGATAATTACTCTAAGCCTTCTTGTGCTCCGTGTGAATTTACGAACAGCAATGCCTTAATATATATAATATTTACAATTTTTAGTAAAATATTTAAAAAAAGTGAATATCTTATTGTAAATTGAATTACCTTCTTCTTCATCTATATCATCGTCGTCTTCACTTTTGACTGTCTCTAATTTTTCGTTATTCTCTTCTGGATGTTGTGATTCTTCTTCAGAATTACTTTCATCTTTTGATTTTTTCGTGTCTCTTTTAGAAGTTTCCTTAGTCTCTTCCGAGTCAGGAGAGTCCGTAATAAGTTCCGGAGAGTCATGCAAAGGTGGTTCCGGTTCGAGCGATTCACCTTCCATGATATGGTCTTCTTCTAACTGAATGTTTTCTTGTTCGGCATATTGTTCGTCTGCATTTTTTGCTGTGTTAGTTTCGCTTTCTTCTTCTGTTTTTGTATTTTGGGTTTTCTGTTTTCTAGTTATTTTACGCTTCATGTTCGTTGTTTTAATAGTTCTTTTATTTCTCGCACTGCAAAATAAATCAAGTCAATTTATTGAACTTTGTTAAAAAATATTAAAGAATAATAAAATTGAGCACTTTATTATACTTGCGTTGTTAAATTTTCCAATATGGAACTTTGGGTTGCTTCTTGTGACTTGCTAATATTATCAGCGCGTAGGTGCGCTGTTCCCTTTTGTCCTTGACCAAAAAACTCCCAGCGTAGGCGTTCGTTTGTACAAAACCACGGTTTGTTAGCACCGTTCTACAACAAAGTAAAGAAAGAGTAAAGTAAAAAAGTTGTATCATAATTTAATATGAAAAATAAAGTGAAATACTGTTGAAAAACTCACAGGAGACGACGACACAGAGGTCATAACTGTGTTCACGCGCTACTTTATGCGGAATAATATTTGAGCAATACAAGTAAAGTAATTCCGCTTAAAACATAGATGGCGAGAACCTTTGTTTCGTGGCTGCAAAAGGAAGAAAGGAATAACTAATGGGAAAAGGGAAATGATGCCAGTTTTTTTTATACAAATCGATAAGATTTTTTGATTGGACAGTTAAAAATTTTCGTTGTAATACAATTTTTGCGGTAAATAACATGAACTATCGTCTTATATTACTGTAAAGTGATAATTTTTTGGTTGGATCAACATCTCAATTGACATGCTGCGCCTTACGATGCTATGGTTACTAAAGTTAGGTTACAAGCCACTGATACGAGTTTCTTATTTTTATTTTTATTTTACTTGAAAATGAGTAAAGTGCAACTATGTCAAGGAGTTGGATGCACAGAAGCAGCAAAATTACAGTGTCCAACATGTTTAAAACAAAATATTTCAGGGTCCTTCTTTTGTTCACAAGGTTGCTTCAAGAAAAATTGGGTATGCAAAATATGTTAAATGCGTCGCTAAATATTGTATTAGATATTAATTTAGCGAATTATTTGCCAGTCTACACATAAATTGGTACATCAACCAGCACTTGTCGGTAAGTCCAAAATTTTTGATAAGCCTTTTATAAAGTTTTATTTAATCTGACTTTGATTTGATACATATATAGCTGAGAAAACTTATATACCTAAGTTTTCGTATACTGGAACTTTACGTGCAATATATCCTTTGTCTCCAAAGAGACAGGTTCCTCTGCACATAGAAAGACCAGATTATGCCGATAATCCTCAAGGTTTTTGGTTTCTTTCAACATATTCATATAAAGTCACTTGTTTATTGGAAGAAATATTAGAAATATTTTGAACTTTTATCCTTTATATAAATATTACAGGTATTTCAATGTCTGAAAAAGCCGAGAAAAATAGTACATCCATAAAAGTATTGGATAAAGAGGAAATTGAAAGGATGCGAACAGTTTGTAAGGTTAGGAATCTTTGACTACTTATTATATTCTAATATGTTTGTTCAACCATGTTCAAATTTTTATTTGATTTATTAGCTTGCACGTGAAGTTTTAGATATCGGTGCAGCTACAATAAAACCTGGCGTGACAACCGATGAAATAGATCGAGTTATTCATGAAGCTATTATTGAGCGCGACTCATATCCGTCACCTTTGAATTACTTCGAATTTCCGAAATCCGTTTGCACGTAATTGCATGATAATTAAATTTAATTCACGTGATTTAAAAAATTTCCCTATTTAACATAATATTTTACTTTAGTTCAGTGAATGAAGGTATGCAAGATTGTGAAACATTTCATTTAACACGTCTGACGTCATATTTAAATAATTACTAGCCATTTGCCATGGAATCCCGGATCGACGAGAACTGGTAGAAGGAGATATTATCAATCTGGATGTGAGTGTATATCATAAAGGATTTCACGGGGATTTAAATGAAACTTATCCAGTTGGAATTATTGATGAAGAAAGTAGTAAGTTGATTAGGACTGCAAAGGAATGTTTAGATAAAGCCATTGAATGTGTGAGACCAGGATTTTTATATCGTGACCTTGGAGCAGTTATCGAAAAAAATGCAAAGGCGAATAATTGCTCTGTTGTCCGTACTTATTGTGGTCACGGCGTTCATAGGTATGATAATATCAAATAAATTTTTATTTTCAGTTATCATAATAAATCTATTTTAATACCGGAGTTTAATTAAATAGGTTATTTCATTGTGCACCAAATGTTCCTCATTATACGAGTAAGTGCAACTTTTTTTTTTATTAAAATGAAAAAAAAAATTTATTTTATAATTTTAAATATAGAAAATAAAGCCGTTGGAACGATGAAATCTGGACATTGCTTTACGATTGAACCAATGATAAATCTTGGTAAGTAACTTTAATACAATATCAATTGCATTATTGATACACTAACATCACATACTTTTTTTTTTATTTATAGGTACATGGCGCGACCGACATTGGTCAGATAATTGGACAGCAGTAACCGAAGATGGAAGACGTAGTGCACAATTCGAACACACTTTATTAGTAACAGAAACAGGGGTTGAAATTTTAACAGCTGGTAAAAATGAAAGACGATTTATTCCTGATCCAAATGCGGAGTCAAATAATTACCCCCAGAATAATGTTTGAAACAATTATATGACTAAATTTTATTTATAATTAAAATTTTATGGTATATTCTATTATATTATAAGTGAGATGGGATATTATTTATTGAAAATTAATTCTTTTACTAACGGATAAACTTTCTTTCTTGAAAGGTCACTTTCCTGGTGATAAAATAGAACGTGATCCGTGTTTGTAATGATAAAGGTTAAAGGTTTTAATGCGAGTTTAAGTTCTAATTGTTGGATAACTTTGTCAAAAGTGAATTTGTTCTTATTAGGAAGAAAAACAAATTCTCTTTGAAATCCCTTATCTTTATGGTTATAAGCCAACATTATAATAAATATATCCAATTTTTTTTCGGTTTTAAAATAATTAAACGATTCAACTAGTTTATCAATATTGCCATCTTCACGATGAATCCAATTCTCTAAGAACCAAGTCACACTACTTATACCAATATTAAAATTATTTAAACTCCATTCCTTATAATCTCTACGTAAAAGATCAATATTCGATAAATGAGAAACATCGGATTTAACAGATTCAATTGCATTGAAGTAATCACTTATAAAAAATTCTTGGTTAGATCTAGGAATGTTTGATATATTTAATAAAAATTGAGCTGCTTCTTGGTCTTTATTTGTTGTTCTTCCTTTTGATACGTCTAATAATATGGTGTCTACTAAAATTGGAGCTAATAACAGTCTAGCTAATCTAATGTGCCAAGAATTATTTTTTTCATCATGAGGAATTTTCTTCTCCCAATCATCTTTAAAATGTAATACAACCAGCGAAGTAGCAGAACCGACAGATTCAATTTGACGACTCTTAATGTTGAGATATAATCCTTCATCTTGATGATGATCCAAGACAGTATCTATTTTATCATTAAATTTCTCATTCCAAGGAGAAATTAATTTATTATGGTCTACTAAAATCAAGTTTATATCATATTTGGAGGATAATTTGTCTAAATGAGGTAATACATCGTCTAGGAAAAGTAACTGAGATATATCAAGTTCTGAAAAATTAAATACGTAAGAACATTCTGGACGTAAAGAAAAATCCGATTTTGGAATTTGAATGATTGGAAAATATAATGGAAAGAGAGAAATAGAGGAAGAAGACAACTCATCAGAGGAAATTAATTGTTGACTTAGATACGCGTGTGCAATTGACGATATAATCGAGTCTAAATCTGTAAAATTACGAAATGGAAAAGATTTTTTTAGTACAAAAATATAGTAATCTATTAACACCAATGGACTAACCAGCTGATTCATTTCCAAGCACAAAATAAAGTTTTTTTTGTTGTTGAACGACCTCATTTACGTTTAATTCGTTGATTAATGATGAAAAAATTTTAACAAATTCAAACATTCTAAATAGTCAATCACTCGGAAGTTATCTTTGAACAATACTAAAATAGAATAATAGATCAAGAAATTATATATAAACGCTTTTTATTATTCAGTTAATTCTGGCCCTGAAAAAATGCATACAGCTAATAGTAAATTTTTTTTAGGCTTTATATAAGACCTTTTCTTATATTTATTTATTTCTAAGTAACTTGAAAGTTATTTTTTTTGTAAATTTTGAAACTTATTTTTATAATTATTAAAAAAAATTTTAAAAAATATAAATACTTGTTTTTTACCAGTATCTTGAAGAAAACTGAAGTAAAGGCTAACACCAATATCAAAAATTATTAGAATCAAAATGATTTTGCAGAAGGTAAAAAAAAAAGATTTATTTTACAATAATAGAAGATAGGGAAAGATTTTTGGAAATCAGATTACGTAAGTCATCATTAGAAAGAAAAAAAATAGTATAGTTTTAGATAGAAAAGATGTTAATAAGGATAAATAAAATAGCATTAAAAAAAGTTTAAAATTTTTCATTAATAAAAGTAGCTATTTTAATTGTAAGGTAAAGGTAACTCTTATTTTAGCTTTATTTTAATAGTTAAAATAAAATCTCTCAAATTCAATATATATAGAATTGTATTATATAAGTTTAATAATAGTAATCTTTTTTCTATTCTAATTTACTGGTAAGTTAAAAATAACCTTATAGCATCTTTTAAAATTATAAATATATATAGATATTTAAAAGAACTCTATTAAGAAGCTTACTGAGTAAACACTTACTTATTTGATACTGTAATGAGCTGAATAAGTATAGTTTTATATTTATAAATAAGATTTTAATAAAATTATATTTCAAATAGTTATAAAAAAATTAAAAATTTTGTATTATAATCAAATATATAGAATTAATGTTTAATAATACAGATTTTTGTAATATTTTTTTTAATAATTTATTTAATAGTATAAATAAGCATTTTTTTTTTTTGGGTTTCAAACTAATATGAAATATTTTAAGCAGAATTATAAAAGTTGGCTACTAGTACCAACCTTCAGAAAGAAGAGACTATTTAAAAATAACTAATATTAAAAATACAATTAAAGAAACAAAATTACATTACCTTTATTTCTCTACCTCACTAAACTAGTTTCTAATAATATTGTAGATGTTCCAGATAAATCGAGATTTTTAATGGTACTGCCTAAGGTTCCTGGATAAAACTAATGAGTTTAGCAATTGACGTATACAAAACTAATTTAAACATTTTGTCAAAATTTTAATAAAATAAAAAACTGTAAAACTGACGAAACTTGATGAAACTGATGAAACTTGATGAAACTTGATGAAACTTGCAAAATTTGTATAACTTATAAAATTGTAATTTACAATTAAAAATTATTGTTATATAATATAAACAAAAAATTTATTTATTTATTTATCATATTATTTATGTACAAATTCTTTAGTATTTACATTTAGCTTCAAATTTCTCAATACTAACTACATTTTCTTTATTGAAAATTTGAAATGTTTCTCATCCACCTGGATGCTTTTCCTTAATTACTGGAGTAGCTGGATCACTAAATATTTCCATTTTATTTTAATTAATTAAAATTATAACTAAACAAAAAATTATTATTATTTTTTTTTTTCACAGTAATACTAAAATTTACCTGATTAGCAATAAAATAAATTGTTAGTTCTTATATAATACAATATAATAATTCTGATTAAATAGATAATCTTTTTTTTTTAAAAAAGAATTATCTTTAATTAATCCTAATTCCTATCCTTAATGAAATCATCTGAAAAAAATTTATATTAAAGATGATTATGATAATTTGTATAATATCTTTCCCAGAATATACTTTATTTATTTTATATAGTAAATTAATAAAATTAAAATAAAAAAAATTAAAAAAAAATTATAAAAATTAAAATAATTATGCAAGTAAAAGATTATCAATCATATTGTCCATACATACACTATATTAAATAAAGTATATTAGTCACCAAATATACAATTAAATTATAAAGAATTATTGTCATTAAATACTTTATAAAAATAATTTCTATTTAGTGAAAGGGTTCTTTTCTAATATCTATTTTCATTATAGACTTCTGGTAAGTTGGAAGTTCTGAATTGCTTTGAGAAACGTTAGTATAATGACTAACATTTTTTTTATTTTATAGAAACGCAAGTATCTTGGTTTAAAATTTTGAAAGGACTATTAGTATAATGACTAATGTTCCTTCTTTTCTTTATTTTGTAGTAAACGCAAAATGGTCTTGAGGGAATTAAACTTTGGCAAAAAGGTTTAAGAAACATTAGTATAGCAACTAATATTTTTTTTTTTTATTTTGTAGTTAATGTGAAAGTCAGTCAGAATGGGCTTGAAAACTTGTCTAGTGAGTTAAAATTTGGCAAAGAGGGATTAAGAAACATTAGTATGATGATTAATGTTTCTTATTTCTTTATTTTTGTAATGAACATTGAACGGTTATCTTGGGTGAGTTGCAATTTGGTAAAGAGGGTTTAAGAAACATTAGTATGATGACTAACATTTTTTATTTCTTTATTTTTGTAGTAAACACCAAATAGTTGTCTTGGGTAAGTTGCAATTTAGTGAAGAGGATTTAAGAAAGATGACTAATATTTCTTATTTTTTTCTTTTGTAGTAAATAAAAAGGCTTTGAAAACTTGTTTTGAATAAGTTGTAATTTAACGAAGAGGGTTTAAGAAATGTTAGTATAATGATTAACATTTCTTATTTTTTTCTTTTATAGTGAACAGAAAAGTCTTGGAAACTTGTCTTGGGTAAGTTGTAATTTGGCGAAGAGGGTTTAAGAAATATTAGTATAATGATTAATATTTCTTTTTCTTTATTTTATAGTGAACACAGAAAGGCCTTATCGCCTTGGGAATGGGATCTGGTATGTTAGAATGTGCAGAGTGGGAATGATTTACTGATCACCTGATATGCATCTGATTAGTTACAGAATTTCACAGCAGTTTCTCCATTTTACAATTGTTAAAGTTTTGCCAATAGCAAAACATTTTATCAATAATTTCAACTTTACTATTTGGAATTTTACCATTTTGCAAAATCCAAAATGAGTTTCGTCCAGAAACTTTAGACTACTGCCAGATATTTCCCAAAGAATTAAGTCAACTGCTTATATAAAAAATAGTACATTAGCCTATTCAGCTCCTTAATATACCTATTGAAAAAGAAAATCTCTTAATTACGTGATTATTCACTCCTTGATATCATGTTTAGACATCCCTAGCACTGTTCTAAAATGTCTTCTTATTTTCTTTTTTTGATTTTCTAAATAACAATATATTATGTCATCTTAAGAGGTTAAAATAGGAATTACCAACTGTAAAACAAATTTCAAATATAATATAACAACAAGAATAATTAATCATCAACAGATAATCAGCTGTCTATTAAAATTCTGGTAATAGACTATTTTCTGCCTTGTAATATCTCAGCAAATGCAAAATTCTGAGTTCAAGATACTAAGTTATTTTAAAGAAAGACTGAACTGAAATATCATCCTCCTTTAAGTGCTGAAGATATGATGTTAAATTAAGCCAATTTTCAGATCATCATATACTATCTCAAATTTTGATATTCCTTTCATCTTTTTACTAATAAGAAAAAAAATATAAAATATTTTAAGAATAAACAACAAACTAATATGCTAGAAAAAAGACTATGAAAAGTACTATACTTTCAAAAAAACTTTATGCTAAGCCTACTTTTGAATCTACCAAAAGTAGTCACAAGCTCTATTCTTTTAACTTGTACTCGTAAAAAATATCTTAAAATACTAAATAGTCCTTTAGATATTAACTTAGAATAAAACATAAGTAACTGAAAATTATTGAAGACCTAACTTATGAAAAAACTTGATAAATCAAAGACTATTATCCATACTTTCTAAAATACTTTAGTAGTATAAAATAACTTTTTCTAAGATTAAAAGACTGCTTTCTTAGTATAAAATAGCAAAAAATGCAACTTTTCTTTTTCAAACTTCTTGAGAGGAATGGATGTAGGAATCAGCAGAAAGAGTTATTCTATTTTGAAATAAGCATTTTTTTTATTTATTATTTAATAGAAGAATTATTAGAAATAATTATATATTGAAATTGATTTATTTATTTATTTATTTATTTTTAAAGATAAGCAAAGTAAAAGGCTTTTTGTTTATTTGAGAATTCACTTCTGAATTATAGCTAATATTTGTATATATTCTTTATCTTAATACATAAAAAAATATTACTTATTATACTATAGCAATTGGAATTATAAAAATATACTGTAACTCAATAGTAAAATCATCTTAAATAAAACATACTTTTAATTTTATCCTACAAACAATTATATAATTGAATACAAATTACAAATTAAAACTATTTTATTTCTAACAATTACCAAAAATAAATAAACCAGTTTTAAGATTGCTTATCTAAACTCTTTTAAAATTCTATGCTTAATTTTGCTAAATTTTTACTATAGTTTTATTATAGTTTTATAGAGTTTTGTCAATTTTACTATTTATAATAGATTTTGATAGGGTTTCTTTTCATTAAATTTTGCTAACTTTTAATTAAGACTTTAATATAGTTTTATCAAATTACTACATTTTATCATTTTATCTGTTTACTAAACCTCTAGTTTTGCTAAACAATCTTAATCAGTTCTTAACAGTTTTCTCAGATTTTAAACTATTATTAAGATGATACAGATTATTAATATATGGATAAATCCTTATCTAAAAATCTTTATTATAAACATATCTATTTATACTTTTTTCTTCAAATATGCCAATTTCTAATAGCATTTCATACAAACTTACTAAATTAAAACAATATCTTATATAAGTTTTTTGTATTAATATTAAATTATTATCTAAAAATCCTTATTATTAATATATTTATTATAAAAGAAAAATAAAAAATACTATATTATTTAGCTATATTCTTACAATTCTTGACCTTATTTTAGCTATACATCTTTTATTTTTTTTTTTAATTTTTCTTAATAATATATGATGTCACCTTAAGTATTAAAAAAAAATTACTATATCATAAAATAAAACTATGATATAACAACTAAGGTTGCTTGGCAAAATTAGAAGGTTTAGCAAACAAATAAAATAATGAAATATTGTAATTTAATAAAACTATATTAAAGTTTTAATTAAAAATTAGTGAAACTTGACAAAAAGCAAAATTTATCAAAACCTATTATAAATGGTGAAACTGATGAAACTTTGTGAAACTATAATAAAACTATAGTAAAAATTTGGCAAAATTAAGTGTAGGATTTTAGAAGAGTTTAGATAAGCAATCTTAATAACAATAATGAAAATTAATTATTTTGTAATAATCAGTTATCAATTTTTTTTTGAATACTTCTTATTTTTTTAGAATTTAGCAAAAAAAAAATATATATAAAATAGCAGAAAAAAATAGAATATATATCTGAGGTTTTGAAAAGATACCTTTAAAAAATCAAAAAAATAAAATTTTAAATTAATAAAAAGAAAAATAAATACCAAACTTATACTCTTTAGAAAAAATTCTTTTTTTTCTACCTTCTTGTATCTATAAAATCCAAAGTAAGTAAAATCATAATTTTTTTTACAAAACTTTTTTAGTCTTGACTTCTTCTGACTCCATCTGCTTAATGTTAAAGTAAAGATGTTTTTTTCAAAAATTTAGAATGATTACAATAATTTTGCATTTACAAATTAGCATAATGTTATTTTAGTTTAAACAGCTTAAAAACTAATCTGAAATAGGTAAATCACAATATTTTATCTCACATAAATTTGTATATGATATATTTCACTAAGTAATTTGTGATAGAATAAATAGTTTAATACGATATAAAAGATAAACATTTATAATATTCAATTATTGATTAATAAACTTAATATTTATAATATCAGTAAGAGGACGAGTACCAAGATGGTATCTAGAGGCGAAAAGTAAATTAACAAATAATGACAAAGATAATAATTTAAAAGGTATATATAGTAATTTAGGTGATTATATGAAA
>QKYT01000023.1:137997-193929 GCA_003550305.1 Glomus cerebriforme
AAATTTTCATCTGACCTATACATAGATTGTTCGGGGTCCTATCTGAACCGAATTTTTCAGTTCCAGTTCCAGGAACTAAACTGAACCGAACTGGAATTTTGGCCAGTTTCGGTTCACTTCCAAGTTTGAACTGGAACTGTTTAGAGCATTAGCACAAACTGATGAATTATTGGAAAAATTCAGAAAAGGAAATTGGTTCACAGGATTAGATCTAACAGTAGGATACCATCAAGTAGAAATGGCAGAAGGAAATAAAGAGAAAACAGCATTTATATATTTACAAGAGTTATATGAATATAATGTTATACCATTTAGATCAGAGAATGTACCAGGAACATTATAGAGATTAATAGATAAAATATTAGGAAAATTTATTGGAGAATTTGTTACAGTGCATTTAGATGAGATAGTGGTCTATTCAAAAGATTTTGAGAAACACTTAGAGCATGTTGAAAAAGTATTGAACAAATTAAAGAAAAATAATATGATCTTGAAGTTAAAAAAATATCAATTTAAATTAAGAAATATAGACTTTTTAGGACATATAGTAGGAAAGGATGGTTTACAACCAGATGAAAAGAAAGTCGAAAAGATAAAGAATATAAAGAAACCAGAAACTGTTATAGAAGTGAGATCATTTTTAGAGTTGTGTTCATATTATAGAAGGTTTATAAAAGATTTTTCAAAAATAGCAAAACCTTTACAAAATTTAACAAAATAGGGTGAAAAATTTGAATGGAAAGAAGAACAGTAGAAAGCATTTGATATATTGAGAATAAAATTAACAGAAAAACCAATCTTAGTATATCCAAATTTCGATAAGGAATTTATGTTAATAACTGATAGATCTAAGATAGGATTAGTAGGAGTAGTATTAGCTCAGATGAATGAAGAAAATAAAGAAGTTGTAATATCATATGCAAGTAAAAGTACAGTTGCTTGATTGGCCAATTTAATACAATCAATAATGTTTGCAAAATATTCGGAGCATAAAAAAAAATAGTAACCGATATAAGGTAAACTATATCCTCACATTTTTTATTGGAGTGAAAAAGAATTATCTAATAACAGAATTAGAATGTTTGGCTGTATTTTGGAAAATAAAACATTTTCAGAAATATCTAGTAGGAAGAAAATTTATAGTAATAACAGATCATGCAGCATTAAAAGAACTAACAGACAGAAAGGAACAAACAGGAAGAAAAGCAAGATGGGAAATGAAACTGCAACAATTTGATTTTGAAGTAGTTCATAGAAGTGAAAAAGAAGATTAAGAATGTAGATGCATTGTCAAGATTACAATTTGAAGAAGAAATTATAAAAGGAAGCCTTAAAGATTTAGATCAGGAAATAAATAAAACAGATTATAAAGAAAAGAGATTAAAAAGATAAGAAATCACCATGACAAATAAGAATCAATGGATTAATTGATGAATTACCAGAAATCAGAAACCAAACCAAAGAAAATATTAGAAAATCTTAGAAAATGCAGAAATTATATCATGATAAGAAAAATAAATTGAAGAAGAAATTTTAGATAGGAGATAAAGTATTATAATGCAGTAAAAGAAAAATAATGTCTGGAAAGTTAGAAGAAAAACAGAAAGGACCTTATTACATACATGAAGTAATCTCTAAAGGGTCATATAAAATTAAAACTAAGGAAGGAAAAATATTGAAAATGCTAGTAAATAGAGAATTATTGAAAGAATATATAAATAGATCGAATTTTAAAGTTATAGTTAGAATTTGAAGGAACTCAAATTTTAAGCCGGAGGGAAAACTGTAACTAAAGATATAGGATAGATTACATGAAGATTAGTAGTTAGTTATAATATTTATAGTATAAGAATTAACATTTATATTTTAAATAGTTTATTTATAGTTTAGTTTATTTAATAATTTATAGTTTAGTTTAGTAACACAAGATTAGTACGTGATTAGTGTGACAAAGTAAAGTGTGATAAAGCAAAGTATGGCATAGTAATGTGGCAAAGTAAATGATCGATAGGAGTACAATTATGTCATAAAAGGTGCAACTTATTATTATTATTATTAATTAATAATTAGTAATCATAAAAAATAGAAAGTTTGAGAATATAAGAAATTAAGGAAAGAAAGAAAAAAAGAAAGAAAGATAGAAACATATAGAAATAAGAGAAAGAAAGAAAGAATGAGAAAAATATATAGAAATGAAGAAAGAATGTAGGAAATTGAAGAATTGTAGATTATTTATAGTATTACAAGTAGTTTAGTGAAATGTAATTAGTGAAACATCAAAATGTATAAATATTGGCTGAGAATTCTTTAATTAAAAGTTTTTCAGCTTTCAAGCTTTGAACTCATAATTAAAAATAATAAATAAAACAAATATTTAAAATACACAATTCTTAATTATTTTCTTAGCAAAAAAGGCCTGAACATAATAGTTCTATTAGTCCTGAAGTAACATAAATATTTTCACACAATTTTTTTTTTATTTTAATATTTTAAGTTCAGAAATAAAGTATGGGAAATTATCCAATTTTAATTATTCAATGTAAAGTTATTTAAATTGAGGAAAACTATTGCATTTTAAAAGTTAAATTTAAAGATATGAGAGAAAGAAAGGTATGTTAAATTTAAACCAAGCATAATGTTAAACTAACACTTAATTTTAGTCTACTGGCATGTGGCAGATGCCGGTGACAACATATATAATGTTTCTTAATTCACAGATTAAAAAGTATAGCAAACCTGAATATAATTTTTGTTTGCTTATATGATTATCAGAAGAAGTTTTTAATGAATTATATTTTATTCCAGATCCAATAATTAGTACTAGTATATATTTTTTATTTTCTTTAAATTTAATAATTTAATTTAATATTTAAAATATTTTATTTTAGATTCACAACACTATAGAGACTTTGATAATTTATATGGAACTGAAACAAATGAGAATTTGCCAAGTTTATGTAATTCTTTGAAAGAAACTATTCCATCTGGTATACTTAATAACAGTTGTATTCGTGATTTTATTTTTTGTACATATTGTAACAAGTCAAGGTGTATATTTAGCAAAAATGTTCTTAATNATAATGAAAAGTCACAACTTAAAATTTTAATTGAAAATATAATCTATTATTATGGATCACCTATTATTTATGAAACACATCCATTATTTGAAATCATTTATATTAGACAAAAATTAATTGTAGAATACCAGTAAAAGCAGTGTACTTTTCATGTAAACGTTTTAATATGGAAACTATTTGTTATTATTGTAGCAAAAAGGATGGATTAATAGAACCAACTACCAAGTAAAGAATTAATAAAAAACTATAATACAATATATTCTTTTTGTGAAATTTATAAAGAAAAGGTCATAATTGGCCAACAAGAGGAAAAGTTATAGTTGGATAAAAGTGAAAAAGAAATTAATAAATAAAAAATTATTTTTTACATATAAAATTTATTATATTTATTTATACATGTTTATTTAAATTTTACCTTTCCCCCCCTTATATTTTTTAGGGCAAAAGGTTTAATTTATAAAGAAATTTCTGTATGGTTATTATGGTATAGAAATATTCAAGCATTGTAATCTAAAAAGTGTGCGCAGTAATTTATTTTATAATATCTTTCATCCTTTCATTTCTTTGTCATCATGGTTTAGTTATTTAATTGAAATGGCCTTATTTCAGGAACAAGTCTATTTGTCACATGTTAGTCGTCATATTATTAATTTTGGCCAAAACTTTAACGCTGGCCTGAATTTCCTTTTATGGATATTTAGGTAACGTTATACAATCCAAAAAGCCAATTTTATTTCTCTTCAAAATTGAAATTTTGGTTATACTAGATCTCGATCACTTAAATTTTGGCCGGAATTACCGGAATTACCAAATTTGAAAACACCGGTGATGATCACTACCAGTGATAAATAGCAAACTTCTATAAAAAAAATCTAACATAAAAATATTAAAAAATTTGTATATAAAAAATTATATAATAATCAAGATTTTATTAATAAATTTAAGAATGACAATAATTTGTTATTTAATATTACTTTTTTTTATTTTTTATTTTTTATTATAATATTTAGTAGGAACAAATGGCATTTTAACAACTTGTGCCTTTTGCATACGATTTCGAACTTTAACTTGAAGTTCAGTTGAGGGTTTATGATATCCTGATTTGATATAACCCATAGCAATATTTTTTTGCAATGAAGGAGATGGTCCTCCACTTGTCACTTTGCCTAATAAATTTAAAGAATAAATAAATATACATATGTATATATATATTAACAAAGCATATCTTACCAATTAATTCATTTTCATTATTGTAAATCTCAGCATTTTCTAAAATAAACAATTTATTAATATTTTTTACAGACATTAAAAAAAATTGAAATAATTACTAAAAAATACCTCTTGCTGGTGCGCCTTCAATAATAAGACCAATTCGTCTATGCATTACTCCTCCCTTTATTTGAGGTAGAATATGTTCAGCTCCTAAAAAACCACCTTCTTTTCTTCTTCTTTTGCCTATTGAAATACAAATATCAAAAAGTGATAATCTGACAAAACTTAATATACTTAGTTGATTGTTTTGAAAATACCAATTGTCCATGTTAAACCAGCTTCTACTGGTGTTGTTGTATCATCAAGATCATGACCATACAAACATAATCCAGCTTCTAATCGCAAACTATCCCGAGCACCTAACCCAGCTAGCTGGACACTAGGATATTTTAAAAGAAGGTTTGCTAATTGCACAGAAGCTGATGATGAAACGCCAATCTTGTATAATATTGAATAAAATATATTACATTAAATTAAAATATTTTATACTATGAAAATAAATGGTATTTTACCTCAAAGCCATCTTCTCCCGTATATCCTGAACGTGTTACATGACAATCAAAACCTTTTATGTTCAGATGACGTGCCGTCATAAACATAAAATCTCTCAAGTCTTTATTGCATAACTCTTGGAGAATTGATGCAGCTTTGGGACCTATTAGATAAAAAAATATAAGACATACGTTCTTTTTGAATTGTATTTTTCAAAGTCAATTAACACCTTGTAAAGCCAATAAAGCATGATCATCAATGACTTTTAAATCAACATCGCCACCTCGTTGCTGAAACTTGCTTATTTCTTTTCGAATATGAGTAAGATCTTTATCAGCACAAGCAGCATTGGAGACTATATGAATGTGATCATCATGTTTACATATAACAGTGTCATCAATAATGCCTCCATTTTCGTTAGTGAAAACTGACAAAGTAGAACTATCAAGCGGTAATTCTTCTAAATCAGCTACGACCAAATTTTCAAGAAAAGACACACGATCTCTTCCAGAAAGCCTAAAATAAGAAAATTACTTATATAAACTGGAAATTGGCACCGCTACGGATAAAGACAGGTCATCGCATAAAGAATTATTGATTTACCTCATCTGAAGCATATGTGATACATCAAATAATGAAGCGTTCTCACGAGTGTGCAAATGCGACGCTAGCACTCCTAAATTTGAATATTGAACTGGCATAGACCAACCAGCAAAAGGAACCTGAAAAGAGAACCAACATATATATATATATATTTGAATAGTTTAGAAAAAGTAGTTTAATGACTGACCATTTTTCCACCTTTTTCAATGTGAAAGTCGTATAATGCCGTCTTTTTCAAAGGCTATTTTTAATAATTAAATCGAAAGTTAAACATGAACATTGTTAATAAAAATATTTCGAGAATAGAAATTGAGAATTACCATTTTATTTCAAAAAAAAATTGCTAATTTATTGGTTATTTAGCTGACATTGTCGTTACCTCTTCAGTGAAAGCTGCATAATTTCGTTTAGGTGTGATTGAAAATAAGCCTGAGAATCTATTGGAGTATACAGCAAATAGTTTTACGCTAAATGCGTAACATTTAGAATTTGAGAAGACACGGCTTATCATAATTTAAGCGAATAAACTAGCTTTTCAAAAACGAGAAATTCATAACATGATAGGCGATCATTATATATCACGGACGTGATACGTTCTCAGATATAATTATTGGGATTCCTTGCTGGGGGGTCATTAGCGTGTGGCTTCGATTGTTTTTTTAAACCGCATTGTAGGTTATTATTAAAACCTTTAATCTAAAATTTTAACGAACACTTTAAAATATTCACGATGGAAATGGAACGTAGAAAAGAAGAGTTAGAAAAGAAGAGACAAAAACTTGCCGAACTCCGTCGTGCAAGAGAAGAGAGGAAACAAGTGTTTAGCACTGCGGCTCAGAAGCAAGAAGAGAAATCCGTGGTTAGCAGTATAAATTTCGTGTATGTTTAAGCTTTACAAACGACTATAATATTTAAATATAGTTTAACTTTTGTTTAATTAGGAAAGGAGTAAGAAGGAACAGGTCGAAGATCTTGTCAAATCCTTATTAAAAGAAAAACCTATCGACCATCCTGGAACACCAACATCATCAAAATCTGACGACGCAGAGTCTGAAAAGGGAATACTCTCGCATCATGCACGCCACGGTTCTATTTCTACAGGCTATGGTTTCTCTCCTGGAACTTCTGTTCCTCAAAGGTAAAGTTTATTAAATGGTCATTCTAGTATTTGACTTGTAAATAATAGTTTTAGTTTCTGAATATTGTAGTCCGAGTATAGCAGCACCTCGTTACATTCCGGAATTCTCTTCATACGAAGCAGTAATATTAGATATTGCTCCAAAGGTAGATGATAACTCCATTCCATTATCTGATTATTGTTATAAGAAAGTTTCTAATCGATTTTCTTATAATTATCATTATTTATTAGGAACTCATTCTTTATAGTAAAGAAGTTCAAACTACCGAAAAATCTTTTGGACCACTACCACCTAATGAAGATGAAATTCGAGTTAAAATTTTAAAAGAACAAGAGGAAAAAGAAAAAGCACGTCAAGCTGCTTTAGAAGAAGAAAGATTGAGAATAGAAGATGAAAAGAAGAAAATGCAACAACTTAAAGATATATCAGAAGATGATAGAAAAAAGATTATTAGTTCAAATGAATTTGTTGAATTTATTGATCATTCAACTAAAATTGTCGAGAGAGCGCTTAATGAAAATTATGACTATATGAAAGATTATTCAATCATTAAGGATAACGAAAAGTAAGATTTCTTACTATCAAAAAAAAAAAAAAAAAAATGATACGCGATGTTATATTATACATTTACTTATTCACCTTTATATTGTCGAATATAAAAGCGATGACCAGTCAGGTTCCAGAGTTAAATATGTAAATTCGTTTTTTGACGACCGATGGACCAAAAATCGTTCAGTTACTGATGTAAATTGGTCGCGCAGAGTAAATATATTTTTTTGATTATTATTCTTTCCCTTATATAACCTAAAATATTTGAACTTAAATGAAGATTATTGTTTGTTTTAGAATCCTGAACTATGTGTTGCTTCATATAATAAAAACCCCATAGCAATGAATGAACCAGACGGTGTTGCTCTAGTATGGAATTTAAAATTATTAGAACGACCCGAATTTGTTTTTCATTCGCAGGTATATATTTTTTCTTTTTCATGTTGAATTGATTTTTTTTTTTTAAAAAAAAAACTAAAATCTACAATCTAACTTTTCAACACTCTTTATCTGTCATAGTCGGATGTTCTTACGACAATGTTTTCTGAATTTCATCCAACTCTTGTAATAGGAGGAACATATTCAGGTCAAATAGTGCTTTGGGACAATAGGTCAAAATCTTTACCTGTTCTCAAAACACCTCTTTCAGCTTCAGGACATACTCATCCTGTATACTCAATGCAAATGGTGGGAACACAAAATGCTCATAATCTCATCACTGCAAGTACAGATGGATTAATATGTTCTTGGCAATTGGATATGTTGGTTCAACCACAGGTAAAGTTTAATTCATAAATCTGTTAGTTTATAAGTGATTTAACGGAGAGTATCTTTTCTTTTTATTTTAGGAAACCCTGGAGTTGGTTCATGCCGAACATAGCAAGACTGATGAAGTTTCAGTTACAGCTCTTGGTTTTCCAGATAATGAAACTGCAGCTTTCTGGGTAGGAACAGAAGAGGGTATTGTCTATCAAGCTAATAGATATGGACGTGCTGGCGGGTAAAAACTTAATTTATTTAAATATGAATATAAATTCAAATGTTAAGGTTCTCTTTTTTTTTTAATTAATAACAGCAAAGCTGGTATCAATCCATATGATGTCTACAAAGGACATTGGGGACCTATTACTGGTCTTCATTTTCACCCTAGTACTGGTCCATATAGCTTTTCGGATTTATATTTGACTTCTTCTGTGGACTGGACTTGTAAATTATGGAGAGCTAAAGTGAGATAGAAAAAGATATGATTTAATTTATCTAGTATTATTTGTAACTAATTTATTTTTAAATTTCTTTCATTAAATTAGTCTATTTCAAAACCATCAACATCGCCACAGACTATTACTCCATTATATTCATTTGAAAGTGCGGATGATTATGTTTATGATGTTAAATGGTCCCCCAAACATCCAGCTATGTTCGCTTCTGTAGATGGCACGGGAAAATTCTCTTTGTGGAATTTAAATGTTGACACTGAGGTTAGAATCGCTCCTTGCTTTAAAAAAATTTTATTTATTTGTTTTTTTAATTCTCTTGTATTTAAATTAATTACAGGTACCGATTGTAAGTACTCAAGTTGGAAGTCAAGCCAAAGCTTTGAATAAAATTAATTGGGACAAAGAAGGACGAAAGACAGCAATCGGCTCTTCAGATGGACGTGTCCACATCTATGATATTGGAGAGGTAAATTTAGTGTTGTAATAATATTTTTGCATAGAATCGTCCTGTTTTTATTGATTTGTTTTCGGTTTTTTTTTGATAGTTGGCACATCCACGTGATGACGAATGGGATATCATGCAGAAAACGATTTCTGAAATGACTACAGAAAGTCATAGCGGAAGATCTAAGTAAAATCAGTGATAAAAAAAAATAATTGTAATTTTATTATCTACTTTAATAACAATTTACTCGGCAATTAATTAAGCAAGCCATAAAAATTGAATTAATATTTATGATTAGAAGTATATATAGTATTTTTTTACCGCATTTTTTATTATTATTCCTTAAAAATTATTATTGTTTATACTTTGATTATTATATTATAATCTTTATTCTTTGGATATTTTTAAAAAAGTTAATAGTATTATAAATATCAATTTAATGAATTTGTTCATCTGAAATTTTTTTGTCGTATTTGTAAAAATTAAATTGAAAGTACAGTAAGTTTTGACTGTCGAAATTTAGCGGGTACCTAATTTCGATAAACACGTGAGTACAAATAAGCTGGTACTAGGCACAGACTCAAGAGCCCCCAAGAAAATTTTCGGTAACGTGACCTGTGTTTATTTATCACCCACGTTACGCCTCCCAGCTTTCATTTTTATTATTTTCACGCTAGTAAAACTTATTTGTCACACACTATTTGTCACTGGTATCACGTGTCAGTGTTAACTCTGGTCAAAAGTCACGTTACCGAAAATTTTTTGAGGTGCTCTTGGGCCCGACTTGGGGTAGTTATAAGCTGGTCAAAAAAATAACACGGGGTAATTTTTGCGTCTGTGAGGGTCATGTAGAACTGAAATAGACATTGACTATCAATCACTAAAGTTTCATAGCAGATAGTAATTTCTCGTAAAAATTTTAACTTGTTATACTAAGCAATATGTCCACAAAACCAATTAACCAGGATGAAGTGATGCCAACATTAAATTTCGAATCACCACCTCATTCGATTCCTTCTAATGATTCAAGACAAAACCCTGAATTATTCTTTAAACATCAGAATCGCAATCCTTTTTTAAAAAAAAGAATTACGCAGGATCAAGCTACAGAGCCTTCTGATGCGTCTGACTTTAATAATACTAAAGCTCCAAATGTATTTGCATCTCCACATTTCAGGACAAGAACAAACGCAACACGTTTGCCATTCAAAGAATTTCAAAAGAAGGAAATTAATAATCTTAATAATCTTACAAGTTTATTCTTCAAGAAATCTGGAAATGAATCAAAAGAAATTACGAATGATCCATTTATATCTAACTTCCCTAATTTTAATAAAAAAAGTATCGTAGAAAGAGATATTGTAAACCAAGAAATTTTAAACCAGAGGAAGTCTTTAGATAATGAAAAAGCAGTGGAATATCATAAACAAAACTTACCTTTAATTCATGATAAATCCAAAAGAACTTCAGATCAGAAAGTCCCTGATAATTCTTTATCTCAATCTCTAGAACTGTCCGCACAACCTCCAACCGAGGATAAACTTTTAATTCATAGTACATCATTAAATAATAATGATCTTGAGATAGATCATAATAAAATGATAGAAGATAGTACCAATATACCCAAAGAAGACAATGTCATTGAAAAATCTAATTTATCTAATAAATCATTACCGGAAAATTATCAAAACTTCTTAAATAATAATAATGTAAACCCTTCTCGTGATAATTCATCATCTTGTGTACAACAGCAAATGCAAAGATCCTACTCAAAAGTTAACGATCAACAGCCAAAACTTCAAATTCAAGATAAGATTAACTCTTCAAATCCTGTGTATTTGTCTCAAGTTAAGACAAATTTGGATAATTTGGATAACGTTTCTTTCCCTACTACGGAACATAACAATTCTGAAATAAAGGATCATTCAAGTAGTGATAATGAATTAAATCTAATAATTGAAGCTGTTCAAAGATGGAAGGATGAGGTGGTTAGAAGAGATTATCTTATAGCAGAACTGGTGAGACACGATATATTTACATTCGTTAGACTTTGAATCAAAACTAATATGATTATTATCAGCGTGGGCAGACTTTCACACTTCGTGATACTTTAGAACATAAAGAACATTCTTTATCACATTATCGCGAGCGTATGTTTCTAGTGGAGTCAATGATCAAACATCAAAATAATTATACTGAACGTAGTCGAGAACGGATTAATAATATCAAGTTAAAGTATTCTTTGTTTAAAAACTTACTTTGTAATATGGGCAAGAATGTTGAAGAAATATATAATCAGAAAGAAAGAATTGAAAAAGAGATTGAATCAATGAGATTAAGTAAGTTTATTAAAGATATCTTTTTTTTGTGCTTTAAAATATTCAAATTTAAATTCTCTAATAACAGGATTTAGTGAGCTTACTACTAAACATAAATCAACCTTGGATAATCATGCTGCAATATCTCAAACACGTATGCGTTTGCTTTTGATATTTAAATTTATTGGTTTCTTATTAACATTTTATAACTTTATATTATTAGAGCAAGCTCAACTTGTACAAATTGCCGAATTTAATTCACAACTTAATAATATCATAACTCAATTACGTCAAGATATACAAGAGATAGATAATAAGGCATTACATTCCACATCCGAACTTGGTGACATTCGCTTAAAGTTAGAACATTTGTTAAATGAGCGTGAAAATGAGAGATCAGCACAAGCAGAGGAATTTCAAAAACTCAAACTCGAATTTGAGCGCGTTGAAGAAGATAATCGAAATTTGGTAAAGTTGAATGAAGAAAATGAAGAAAAGTATGTGGTTAATTTATAAATTAATAAAGTTTTTTTTATCTTATCAACTGATAATTTGCTATACATTTTAATTTAGAATTTCTTCTCTGACAGCCAATATTGAACGGGAAGTCGAGTCCACTCAATTAGAATACACTCGGCTGAATTCAATAATGAAGGAGAAAGATGAACGGTATATTTTAAAGAGTAAGAATATATGTGTTTATTTTACCTTCTCTTTATTTCATGCAGTTTCTTTTTCTCCTTAGAATAACTCAGTTGGGTATAGTTGAAAGGGAAAGAGATGAACTTAAGATAGAGCTTAATCAAACAAAGGATTTAGCGAAAAAAGACCACCATTCACTCAGGCAAGAGATGGAAATTGCGCGTGCCCAACATGCAATTGATCTTAAATGTGTTGAATCAAAATTTCGCGAGGATCATTATAAATTACAGAATGATTTTCACAAAGAACGCTGTCGGTTTGAGGCTAAATTCCGTGAGGAACGTATGCGGTTAGAAACAGAATGCCGTGAGGAACGTAGTCATCGTTTACGTTTAGAAGGCGAATTTCGGGATGAAATATCAGAGCGTTTTAGAATTGAAACTAGATTGAAAAGTTCTGAACAAAAAGTAGAAGAATTATCCAAGACGAACGATAAAGATAATATAAGGTTGATTAAATTGTCTAATTGATGTATAAATGGTTATATGACATTAATTTTTGTTTCTTATATGTATATATGATTATGTTTACCTTTAACAGGATTGCACAATTAGAGACTCAATTAAATGAAATAAATTGCCGTCAAACAGACAGTTCTACTGGTACTTATTTCTTTTTTTTTCAAATTAATCGTTTATTGAAGTTTAATTGTATTCTAGTCGCTGTTGGAACTGCCGATATACTGGGGTTAGATCTTCAAATTGTGCATAAAAAAATTGTTTCCGAACTTAATCAAGAAAACTTTAATAATAAAAAAAAGATTGAGGAATTAATATCTGAGTTGGAGGCTTGGAAGGTAAATTTCATATTTCTATAAATTTAGTGTATCTTTAAATTCTTCTATTATAATTATTATAATGATACTTAATTTATTGGTGATTTATAAAATTATAAGTCAAAGTCCAATTCACTTGAATCACAGTTGATTTCGTTAAATGTAAAATATGACGAGTTGCAAACCGAACACAGCAAATCTCTTGTTGAAGTTAGTAATAATTATCTGCAAGTAATTCTGTCATTTTTTATTTTAAAAAGTCGAAATTTAATCAATTCAAAGAACAAAGAAGCGTCTGAGAGAACTATTGTAGAACATGAAAATGAAATTCGTGAAGCTGAAACAAAAGAAGCCTTTTTGGCAGAAGAGAATGTATGTTGATCTGACTTTTCGAAACAAGAATAAACCATAATATTTCCTGAACTTATTATTGTTTTTTTAGCAAATATTAAAATCCAAGTTATCCGAAATGGAAAATTATAATAAATCTTTACAATGCCAATTAGTAAGTATTAATAATTTCAATATTAACTTATAAATTTCGATAAGGTTTTATATACAGTATATGTCTTATTCAAACCAAAGCAATCGTTACAAGATTTTTTGAAACGCAATGTTAATTCGACTTCTGGATCAATATTATATAGATAAATTTCATCAATATTAACACGATGATTTGTTTTGTTGCAGACTAAAATAAATATAGAAAGTAAAGACTCAATGAAATCTAAACTTTCCCCATCTGAAGCAAAGGTTGATTCATTCTCTTCTAAGTATTTGAATTTAATATATATATAACGAAAAAAGTAAATTATTTAATAATTAATTTTAATAAGGAATATGGAAATTCGAAAATTCCTCGATTTCCCCAGAAAAACTCTGAGATTTTAAAAAATGAGCGACATTATCAAAATGCTCGTAGACTTTTAACATTAACCGAAATTGATGCAATGATCTTGGTAAGTTTATTTTATTTATGTCCATTTTTTATAAAATTTTATATATAATATATTTGATATTTAGGAATCGACATCTGGAAATATTTCGAAACTCGCTAATATAAATACAAAAGTTAATGATGTTCGAAAAACACGAGAATCTAATAACAATCAATATATTCAATCTACGGGATCAAATTCTAATAATACTTTAACGGTGAGCTATTCTGATACACTTTAAATTACTATAAATATAGAAGGGAATTATTTTTTATATTTTAGAGTTTCTATTTTTATCATAGTTACAAGAAACCGAATGCATTTCCCAAAATGTTATCATTCAAACAGATCACAATAATAATGATGTATTTGATTCATATCAAAATTCAAATAATGTGAGAGATATAGATGACTGGTTATCTCCTAGTAGGTCAAAACGACGAAAGGTAATTTGTGTATTATTATTTTTCTTAAAAAAAAAGAGTATTATATATTTTTTTTAATAGAGAGATCGTTCGGAAAATATGGATAATTCCAAACCAATTGAACGATTTTCTATTCAATCAACAAACATTCCTATGAATACTGATGCGAAAGAAGAATTGAAGTTAGAGACAAGCCTTCGATTTAGAGGTAAATCGAGAGTTGGACGTTTACTTACAATTGGAGGAGTCAACGGAAAAGAGTAAATATGGAATATATATCTTATCATCGTATTATAAATCTATAAGCTGTTGCAGATTACAATTGAATGAGAGTTATGGAATTTAAACCTGTACATGAATGAGATAAGACAAAAACTTTATTTAATTGATAACAATTAAGAAATTTCTGATTTTCGAAACATTGGTATCTTGCATAGAGTTACATCATGAATAATGATGTTATAATTATTTCTCTATTTATAAATAACGTTTACAATAAAAATAGAAAGTTTAATTGCTTTTTTATCGTTAAGAATTAAAATCAAAAAAAAAAATCAAGAAACAAAATATCCCTGTCGCACGAAGATAAGCATTTTTTTTTTTTGTATATCTTATTTTACAATAAAACGTTTTTTTTTTTTTTTTTACCTCCCGTATTTACCGAGTTGCCGTCTGCAATAAACATGTCGGACAAACTATTTATACGAATGCAAGTGACAGATGTTATCTTTTAGATCTGTTTATATATATAAGCTGGAAATTTTACAACCTAGCCTCAAAAAAACTAACAAAATCAAAAAAAAAAGCCACAGAAAAAACGGCACAACTATAAATAAATAAAATTATATAAATAGTTTAAAAAGAATTAAAGTATTAATATAAATTCCAAAATCTTCCGAGGAGATAAGTTTGATAGGTGGATATAACTAATTGTATAAATTCAGCACAACATCCCCCTATACCCAAACCAAAAAAAACAATCTGGACTCTGGAGAAGGATTAATATAATGCCACCCAATCCTCCAGAAGAGTTTTCACCTGTTAACGTTATTAGCTCGTATGCACTTGGGTTAGAAGATACTGCATCACAAATTTACCCTACACCAAAGCACACATCAAAAAGACGAGCAACTAACCCTTATAATTCATCTTTTCAAGCCTCTAATCTTAATAACAACAACAATATGAGCGCCACAATGACTACAATGGCGACAACAATAAACGGAGTTGTTGCAGATAGTCCTCGAATAGATACAGAGTTTGTAATAAATGGATATAGCAGTAGTCAACAAGTAAAACAAGGACCAACACGGAAAAGATCATTCTCTAAACCTTCACAAGAAGGCCATACAACACTATCTTCAACGGCGCCAAGTATACATCGGTTTGGGGTTGCAAACGGGATACAAAATTTAGATTTTGGAGTACAATATAAATCAAACAGTCTTTTAGGAAAATTACGTCAACAATATGAAGCAGTAGAAAAAGAAAGAGTTAGTCCTATTATTAGTATGATGAGTTCAGCGAAACCATATTTACCCAATACATTAGCGGCGTCTTCGGCTAATATAAAATATTCACTTGTAAACTTTAAAAAAATTATATTTAATTCATATACAGTAAAATTTTTAGTATATTGTTTATTATGGTATGCCTCTTCGGCTATAACAAACAATACCGGTAAACAATTATTAAATCAATTTAATTATCCCGTTACTCTTACTTGGATACAATTTGGATTTGTAGGATTTTATTGTTATGCTTTTGGACAAGGAATGGGTTTAACTAAAATTCGAAGTCCAACCGTAGGTATTATACGTAGAACTTTACAATTATGTTTATTTCAGATAGGGAGTCATGTTTTTTCAAGCATTGCTACAGCTCAAGTTCCCGTCAGTTTTGTTCACACAATAAAGGTAAGGATGAGATAAGAGTGAAGATTAGACGAATCGGAGAACAAATCTTTAACTAATTCTTTTGTTTCTTATTCTTCTATAGGCATTATCGCCATTATTTACGGTGTTCTTTTATAAATTTGGATTTGGAGTAAATTATTCATATCCAGTATATGTTTCATTAATACCACTTACAATTGGAGTTATGCTTGCATGTTCATCCTCAACAGCATCAAGTTTTATTGGATTCTTTTTTGCGTTAACGTCCACTGTAATTTTCGTTGCGCAAAATATTTTTTCAAAGAAAATTCTTTTTAACGAAAAACATCCTGGATTTGAAACACATAAATTGGATAAATTGAATGTTTTATTTTATTCGAGTCTATTAGCATTTGGTTTAATGACGCCAATGTGGTTATATTATGATCTGTTAGAATATTTTACTTCATCTTCAACCGTTACATATACCGCAAGTGGATGGTCAATATTGTTTTATTTTTGGTTAAATGGTACAACACATTTTGCGCAAGCCATTTTAGCATTATCAATTTTATCAATGACATCACCGGTAACTTATTCGATCGCATCATTAGTGAAAAGAATTTTTGTTATAACTGCAAGTATATTATGGTTTGGACAAAAAACTACTTTTATACAAGGTATTGGTATAACATTAACTTTCTTAGGTCTTTATATGTATAATAATGCTAAATTAGACGTAGATAAGAAAGAAAGAAAAGCAAGAGAGAAAGATGAAATTGTTTTACCTTTAACAAGATCTGAAAATGAATTGGGTTTAACTAAGGAGAAAAAGCATATAATGTAACATTTATAAGAGTATTTTATAATTAGTAATAATAATGTAATTGTTTGTTTGTAAAACTATATAAAAGAATGATTTAAATAATTGACATTTATAATTCAAAAGCAAAAGGATTTTGTATTATTATTAACTATTTAAAAATTTTTTTTTCTAAAAAAAAAAAAANAAAAAAAAAACATTTTAATAAACTACTTTTCATAGAATTAAAAATTAAAATAAGAAAATAACGAGTTATTTTTATTTAAATTAATTATACTAATTTCAGTTGTAAATTTTAAGTTTTATTAATTTAATCTATAAAGTATTGAGTTATATTTGATTAAAAAAGTAAATGGATTTGTTTTTTTTTACTTAATTGTAATTAAAGAAATATATTTATTAGATTTTTAAAAATTATATATATTTAAATTTAAGCTAATACGTGAAATTATATTAATTCTGGCCAATCACGATTTTCACCTGGCACACCTGGTCATACATACGGACCGCAGCCTAATAAAACGGAGATTATTATTGTCTTTTATTTAACGTTTTATCGCAAATGGCTCCTTCAAAAATACAGGACGATGATTCAGAACGTAATGGCACTGATAGTGCTGGAAAAGACCTTTCAGGAAAATCAAATGTACCTGGTAGTCTTAGCATTCCTGCTGCAAAAGCTACTGTTGCTGTTAGCGTAAACCACAAAACGGATAGTCATATAACTTCGTTTGCTGACGGCGATCATTTTTCAGGTATTTATTACTTCGAAAGTGGAATCTCAAGCTGGATCTGACTTATAAAATTATTTGTAACTATTTTGAATCAATAATAAAATAATTATTACTTAAATAGGAATGACTGTTCATCAAGCAGCACAACAAGGAAATTTGCACGTTATGAAAAGTTTAATTGAGAATGGATATGCCAAGGCGACAGATAGAGATTCACAAAATGTAACGGCTTTACACTGGGCTGCTATCAATAACCAAGTGGTTGTAGCAAAATACTTGATCGAAAATGGAGCTGAGGTTAATGCTTTTGGTGGTGATCTGGTTGCCACCCCTTTGCATTGGGCAGCAAGGTTTGTTTACTTTTAGCTTTGATATCAAGATATTTGATTATTTTTTTTTTACTGATCTGTTAGAAGAATTTTGAGGATTTAGAATAATTATGTGGAACTAGCGAATATTTAAAAAAGATTATTTGAAAAAAATAAATATTTTAGAAATGGACATCTTCCAACTGTAACCTTGTTGATTAATCATGGAGCTGATCCAAATTTACGAGATTCTCAAGGATTTAATGGGCTTCATCTCGCGACTCATTCCTCTAATACTATGCTAGTTTTATACCTAATATATCAAGATATGGACATTGATACGCCCGATACGCTTCAACACACTCCTTTGATGTGGGCAGCTTACCAAGGAGATCAATTGACGTTGGATTTATTAATTAGACTCGGTGCTTCAATCACAAAAGTTGATACTGCACACTTTACTCCTTTGCATTGGGCTGTTACCAAAGGAAATCAATTGTGTTTGAGAAAATTAATAGAGGCTGGCGCTGATGTAAACGCAACAGAGGATAATGGAAAAACTCCTGCGGATCTTGCTCGAGAAATGAAATCTGAAAAAGTTTGGAATAGAGCTTTAAATGAATCAGGGAGAACAAAATCCGGAAAAAGAAAACCATATTTATTTGGTCGAGTGAGTAATAAATTTTGTTTTTTATATTTGTAAATAGAAGCAAACTCTAATTTCTGTGATTATGTATTTTGATCTAGCAAGCAACACACGCGATCATATATTTCATTCCGTTCTTTGTTCTTTTTTTGGCATTTCAAACATTAATTCAATATCCATGGTTTATTGGGTTGCCTTTAGCAATAGGAGAATTTGTTGTGTTTCACATATTAATAGTAAAAGTTCTCATAAGAGCACATGTACCGGATGCAATGATGAGAACTCCCTATTTTACGAGTTTATTTCAAGCAAGCGCTTTTTGGGTTGGTGTGACTTGGCTTTTCAGAATTTTACTTGGTATTGTCTATAAATTCTATTATTTAATCTTTATTTTTTTTTGCAAATAATAATTAATTTTAATTAATCTTCAAAACAGCTACGTCTTATTTACTTGTGGCGAATATAATATTTATTAGTTCTTATGCTGTTGCGTTGTATTCTTTTTATACAGCCGTATTGACAGATCCAGGATTTGTTCCAAAATTAACATCTCGGGAAGAACAAAAAGAGGTAACAAGTTAGATAAAAGCTTAAGCGCATTTTATATTATCATGCTAACATTTCTTTACATTAAATTAAGTTGATAATCAATCTTGCAAACAAAGGAATGTTGGATTCAAGACATTTCTGTATTACATGTTTGGTTAGTATTGATTTTTAACATAAGTTAGATAATACAAAATCTGAATTTCATATCAATTACCCTTTTTTAGATCAATAAACCTTTACGATCTAAGCACTGTAAAATATGTGATAGATGTGTAGCAAGATTTGATCAGTAAGATTTTTAATTTGAAATATATGAAAGTTTCCATTAATAACTTTTTGTTAATTTATTTTTGTTACAATTAGTCATTGTCCATGGATATTTAATTGTATTGGAGTGAGAAACCATCGTGCCTTTATGGTTTTTCTTATAATGATGATTGTATCGATCATTAGTTATGAGTATCTTTGTATTCAATGTATTGTCATTTTTCATATGTTATTTTTTGTTGACTATTTATTATTGAAAATTTATTTATAAAGCTATATATTTGTTGATAGATCTTTTGGATGCAGCACCTATCTATAATCCAATTCCATCTGAACCATGTTTGTTAAATGACATGCTATGTGGATTTTTCCAATATGACACGTGGACCATGTCTTTAGTTATTTGGTTAGCATTACAACTTACATGGACCATTGGATTGATTTGTATGCAAAGTTATCAAATTGCTTCAGCGAAAACCACAAATGAAATGGCAAATTTCCATCGATATTCATATTTTGGAAATCGAAATGGTGGGAATGTTCGTGAACAAATTATGGCTACACTTGCTGCAGGACCTGGAGCAAGTGGAGCTGCGCAAGTAGGAGATAATGGCGGAGATGATTTAACAGCTACTGAAGAAGGATTTGGGGATCATCAAGAACATGGTCATCGTCATAACCATAATGAAAATAATGGGATTTTAAGATTATTTGGAGGAAAGGGTAAAAAACGGTCTCACCATGCTAATCACAGTTCCAATGAAAATCCATTCGATTTTGGATGCTGGAATAATTGTGTAGATTTTTGGTCACAAGGTCAAGGTGGTATGTTACAAAATGTCAATTGGTATGGACTTTTTGATGTTCCTCTTATTGAACGAAGGACTAATATGGCTTCAAGGAGAAGAACTGGTGGATATATGGCTGTTAGAGATGATGAAGAAATTGTATAGAATTTTTCTCGTGTAATTTTTTTTACAATCATATATTAAGGAGTTGTATTTTATGTGGCATTATTAGTAAATATTAATCCATTTTTTAATCATAAAAATAATACAAGATTTTACTTGTATATTTCTTTAAATATTTAGACATTTTTTAATTCACTTTGGAAGTTAATAAAAATTGTTCTATGGAATAGATTTCTTGGAACATTATAAATCAATATTAATTATTTAATTTTTTTGAATATAGATATATTATTTTGAAAATTAAAATAATTAAGTGTAATATATTGTGACAGATATAATATTTAGGTTGATCACAAAGTTGTTTTATGTTATAAATTTGACTATGATTTTATTTTTTTGCGTAGTGACCGTCATCAAATTACAACTTAGTATCCAACACATGATGGCATAATATTAGATAATCTCATGAAATTATTGATGATTATTTGCCACTCGAAATAATATTAATGATGCTAAACTTGTTAATCATAGAAACCATTTTTTGTAAAAAAAAAAAAAAAAATGCAAAATAATAATTTACTACTAAAATTTTGAAATGTCTCTGCCAAAGAGACATCGCTAATTAAATATAAAGGATTAGATTAATACATATAAGATCATGAAATAAATAAATTAACAATTTATTTTAATTACCTTGGACCAATCTAAAGCTAATAAAGCTCTTGTTCTAAATGAAACTTGTTCACTAAAATACACACTTCTCCATAAATAAACAGCAGGTAAACCTCCCATCCAAGTCCATCCGGTACCAAAATCAGCAACGGCGGCATTACCGATATAAGCAAGTGAACCAAAATGTGCATAGGAGAATGGTGGTAATAGATCATCAACATCAGACTCAGGATTATCAGTGTTAACAGAGTAATCCGACGGGGGTGGAAATATTTTTGTTTTTTGTGCTGTAGCAATCTGATTTAATTTCTTACCTAAATACTTACCTTGCTGGTAAGCTACTTGTGCAGTCTTAATAAGTATATATATTAATCAATAACTTACAAATTTCATTTTTTAAAAAAAGTAAAAGAATTAGAAACATCATACCGCCGGTAAAGATGTCAATTTTTTGTCAATATCTTCAAACATGGTACGTAATTCTTCCAATTCAAGTGTACCTAATTAAAAGAAATATATTAAAGATCTTTAATAATTACAAAAAACTTATTAACATACCACTCTTATCTTGATCATAACGTGCAAACAGTGTGTCTGCTTTTTTCAAATAGCTTTTTGTAATAGGATAACGTCTGCCAATTTTTTTAGCTAAAGCTTGAAATTCATTATAACTCAAACGTCCATTCTTATCTTTATCCGCATCAATAAAAAATTGCATCAACTGTTGAACTAATTTTGGATTTTCAATGGTAGAACAATCTCCTATTGCATATACCGAAGAATCAGACACCCCCTTAAGACGAAGCCTATTATCTGTGATAAGAGCACGTGTGTTTTTCTGGTCTTCTAATTTTTCTGATATTGTCTTTGTCAATGGATTCATATCTATATAAGAAAACAAATATGAATACAATTAACTTATATACAACATTATAAGCATTTATATATTCTCACCAATTCCAGTAGACCATAATACTAATCCATAATCAAGTTCTTTTACATCCTCGCTTTTCTTCATTTTATATATAATATGGTTGGGCTCTATTTTTTGAACTCGTGCATTTGTTACAACATTAATATTGTCACGCCTAAATTTTTTCTATTAAATAATTAATTCAAATTGGTCTTAATAAAAGGATATTACTAAATTTAACAGTTAGTTTACGAGATATATATAATACATAAAACTCTTATACCCTTATCCTAACCCTAAATACTTTTCTTAGTGTAACATATTTCTCCGAATGAAAAGTATATTTACCTCAGCAAAATCACTAATTTTCGCATCATATGTGTTCAAAATATGGTCCTGACCTTGAATAATGCTAACCTGCACTTCATTCCTAAGGATTGATGGAAACTAAAATAAAGTGAAAAATGTTTTCTTTTTTTATAAAATTTAAAACTTTTTTTTTTTAAGCTTACATATCTAACAACATCTTCGGTTAAAAAATCATACAATTCTGCTGCAAATTCAACACCTGCAAAATAGGAATATAATATTAACAAATTATTTAAATAGTTCTCTTTCTAAGAAACTGTAAAATATATTACCAGTAGGTCCTTTATTTAAGATAAAAAAAAATGAAATTGTCTTTAACAAATCATTTTGTTTACAAAATCACAATTACTTATATAGTATAATAAATCTTACCGCCTCCACAAACAACAAAACTTAAAAGACTTTTTCTTTCTTTTGGAGGAGTAGTTGGTAATGATGCTTTTTCGAAATTATCCATAATCTTTTTCCTTATCTTGCGAGCATCATTTATTGTTTTCAAAAAATGACAATATTCCATGCCTTCAATTCCAAAAGTATTCGATAAAGACCCTACGGCAATTACGAGCTAAAATTAAAAAAATTAAAAATTTAACAAATACAAATATGACTCTAAAATAAACTATATGAACTTATAAGTTATTACTTTATCGTATGGAACGTAAAAAGGTTCACTAGATTCATCAACTGGGCTTAGTTCAATTAATTTATCATTAAAGCAAATATCCGTAGCTTTTGCCTCAAGAAAATGTGCTGATATGCCTTTAATGAGACTTCGGACAGGTTCCAAAAGTGACCTATACAGTAAAATATCAAATATCATAAGAAATATTATAATATTATCTGAATATAGTATATATGCGTAAATATTCACCTAGTTTCAAGTGTACCTACAGTTGCAGAAGGAAGAAGGGGACTAAATATAGTATAAACGAAACAATTTAGCATACAAAATTTGAATTAGGTGAAATAGTACTGTAACAAAGTTTACGTGAAAAGAAAATAATTCCTACATAAAAGGATTAAAATTAGTGGGTATAAAATTACTTAGAAAATACTAAATAAATAAAATAGATTAAAAGACCCTTACTGCGGTGATATCACTGTAATGTGATACTTGTCTTTCTCTAATCCCTTAATGACTGATATAGCCTGAAATATTAAAGAAATAGTAAAATCAACTTAAAATTTCGGGATGAATCGATCAGAATTCCGAAATTCACCCACCCCCCAACCAGAACCAAGAATAACTAATCGTGGTTTATTAATATCAAAATCTCTTTCATCTATCAAATGTGTGGCGATCGGCAAATTTTTTGGTCCACCTCTTTTCAAAATACTTGGACTTTCTTTGTTTTCGTACTCTTTTGCTTTAGACTCTGCATGTTTATAATCTAGAGTTGCAAAAACAACAGCTGCACCCAGAACTAAAGAGGACGCGATAACTAGTTTTCTTCCAAATTTGGATGATTCCGTTGTGACTTTCTCTGCTTCAGTTGATATGAATTTTCGCGAAATATTTGGATATTTATGTAAAGAGTTGTAATTCGCGTTTGAAACATTAAACAAGTACGTTTGTTGAACTTGACCCGAGAAGTGCAGTCTGTGCAATAAAGGCAAAGTTCCGTGACTTGCCACCAACTTGTTACGTAAACAGTGCGTCCTTAAACATTTAGATTTGGTAAGATTTCGCAACATTATGTTGAAGTTAAATGATATTTCGGAAAACTCGCCGATGAGTTTTAGATTTTTTGCGGCAAGTCTTGTATCGCGTTACAGTACGGCTTAGATTAACTGTATGTACAAAATTAAACTTTGTCTGATATAATTTTCAGATATTAACAAGCTATTATGGTTGAATTTTCTTATTATTTATTTACAGTGGAACCTCTTTATAATCACCAAGTTGGTTACATAGTAAATATAGGAGTTGTGACTATATAAAGGTTTTTTTATATAATCTTTATATAAGGTCTGACTGTATATTGTTTTGGTTAATAGGTTAGCCGTTCATTGCCGCAATGACACATAAAATAATAATTTTCTTTATTTTAGTTAATAACTTTGAAGGCACGTTCAACAAATGTAAACAGCAGTTGACCTTTTTTTACTTTAAACCGTGGGTATATAAGGAGGCACGAATTTTTAGTTATGTATGTTATGTATATAAAAAAATATATATATATATATTATTACATAATCTTTTTAATTTTTAATTTAAATAATATATAAATAAAAAATTTTCATTAATTTTCATTATAAAATACAATGATTTTTTAATAATAATAAACATATATTGAGAATCACAAAATTGTTTAGTATATAATTTAAATTTACAAGAATATAAATAAATTTGTATTATATATTTATATATAAAGTTCACTTAGTAGTAATTATTATTTTAAAAATCTACGAATACAAAAAAAAATAAGAAAAAAAAACAAAAAGTAAAATAAAATAAAATAAAAATATATAAATTAAAGTAAATAAATTAGACTAAGAAACTAGAATTTCAATTCAAAATATGAATTTTTATGCATTCTTTAGTAACTTTTTTTCACATTTTTCTTTTTAATTTCTTCAACATTCTTTGGTATGTCTAATGACTTTTAGCTATTTCTGAAAAATAATTCAATAAATCATCCATAGAGAATTCTAAAGTAATATTAGCATCAGGATAACATCGATTAATTGTTAATGTAAACCTTTCATGATTATGAATTACTTCTTCCTCTATTGCATGCCATACAACTTGCAATAGACGACCTCCTTCTTCTTCCTTGAAATGTTTTTCAACTCGCTTATATAATGAGTCAAGACCTTTCTTAATCTATAAAACAAGCTAATAAGTAATTGTTATATGAAATTTCTATACGTTATTAGAAATATTATATTCTACCTCTTTTCCAGGATATTGTGATATAACCTTCTTTAAAGCTGCTTTATTGAATTGAATTCTGAATCCAACTTCTTCTGGGGCTGTATTTGTTCTTAATAAACTTTCTATACCTTCAAAAAATTCCTATATTGTAAATGAAAAAATCAATAAATTTACTTAAGAATAAATACTTACAAAACAAACATTAATAAGTGCACACCAGCAATTTTCCAAATGGCCTTCGAACCATTGCTTTAGCATATGCTTCCATATGCTTATCGTATGAACTCTTTGCATATCTCATAAATGGTTCAAGAATATTAATTCGACGTGAACGAATCTCCGAATAAAAATAATGCATGTTTTCTAATTAAAAAAAAAAAAGTTAGACGATAATACATTAACTACTTGAGATTGTAGTAAATACCTAGAGTCATTATATGAGCATTCAATTGCTCTTTGTCGTCAACAGGAGAATCTGCATCTTTTGCGATAGCTTCCACACATTCGAACATTGTTTTAACAATGCGTTCATATGCTCTGTTTACAATGCTACGCATTTCAAGCTTTTCTGCCTCGGCCATTGAATGTTCAATTCGCTCGACAAAACGCTATAAAATAAATCAGGTAAATTATAATAAGAGGAAAAAATAAGAGAGCAGTAATTTATTTATATCAGCTTACTGGAAATATTCGCATAAAAACAACTATGCCTTTTCGTTTTTTTGATGTAACTTTAGTTTCTTCAATTGCTTTAAGTTGATCATTCTAATAATATAAATAAATTTAATAAATTTATACCTATAAAACAAATATTTCAATTTATAAATAACTTACAATGAATACTTCAAATTTACCAAGACAGTGTAATCTTACTTGCTGTAACATTGTTACAACGTAATCTTGGCCAATTTTTTCATTTGCATGCATATACTTTTCTAGGGAAACTATCATACCAATAACTTGACTTTATTGAAAAAAAAATATCATAAGAAAAACTTTCCGGAAAATAAATATTTTATATATTAAATTATTTACACTTACATGTTGTCATGCTTACAGCCATAATCAGCAAATGATGACAATTCTTCAGGAAGAATACTGAAGAGTTTTTCCATATGTTCACTAAATAAAAAATTCAATTATATTAAAAATCTTAATTTAGTATTGTTGAATATACAATTTATACTAACATTAATTTCTTTTGCATTCTAATATCTTCGATATTCCGATCTTCCTTTTTTATTTCGGCATTTTTTTTTCCGAGATGGAAAAAGTCCAAAATGAAATTTTGCTCATTGGCCACAAGTGGTATAATGGTTTGAAGGCACTGATCAAAAGCCTAATTAATTGAAAACATATCAGTTATATCACAGAAATTTTATGAACACACCTTTAGATAATATAAAACTTTATTACCTCTTCAGGAGGAAGTTTGCCACCTCCTCCATCTTTAAATTCCCACGGTGGTTTTGTACTTTCTGATGTCAGCCAATTCCCATAGCCATAAGTTAGAGTGGTACGACCACTTTGATTCAACGCAGCACTGAAAACTTATGACATGTAATAAATTAATTAGAATCGATTAAAAAACCCATCATGCAAGATTCTTAAAATCATCTCACCGTAAGTTGCTTCTTCTGCCAATTCTCTCTTTGATAACAAGTATCTCATTTGTGACAGGTATTCCTTTGTCTCTTTCTTATATATCGGCTCTTTGGAAATCACGTAAAGCTAAAAAATGAACAACTCAATAATGTATCTTAGCTTGTTTTAAAATAATTTACATTTGACATACCGACTGAATTTCCAAGTGACGTTTAGGATCCATTTCTTTCATCCATAATGAGAGTCCACGATATTTCGATAAATTTTCTACTATACTTTCATGATCTTGTATGGTAAGAGAGTTATGACGAGGTCCTCTGCTCTTGTCACTTATTAAAGTTTCTGCCTGAGACAAATGGTCATTTGAGTCCGCCCAAATCATCAATCACAACAGAATGGATTATGACAAAAACAAATATGTATTGATTAAGGTGTAAGTCTATATCTTACCTGAAATTGAAACATCATTCTCATATATTCATAAAATCGGGAACAAAAATTTTTACAGTGGAAATGGTAAGTTTCCAATTTTTCCTTTATAGCCATCATTTGTCTGGTACCTATAATGAAGAAAAATTTAAATATATAGAAAAGTAAAACAATTTTTACATAATTAATAAAATTTGTCTTATTCATACTTTCGTCAAATGGAGTTTCCAATACACGTTTAATTTGTGCTGCAACATGCTCAATATTCTGAATTCCTTGTATGGTATCCATTGATTCTTTAAACAATATCTGAATGACTTGTTCGGGCAAAGTGATAGATTGCTATATAAATAGAATGTTAATTAAAATATATTTCATAAATAAAAAAATTGCTATTTAACATACGATTAGCCGATCAAGTTCAGAAAGAAGAGCTTTTTGGTTTGCGGTTTGTACTTGTAATCCCCGATTTTGAGACTCAATGTGATGAATATCATCTCCCATGCTCTAAAAAGTGCAAAAAATAAATATAAAAATAAATAAAGAAATTTTAATATATAATAATAAACAACATAGTATTTATAAAAGATCTAACATTACATTTAATTCAGCTGTATATAACGAAAGCCATTGATCCATATTATCCAATTCAGCAATAGCATTATCAATTTGCTCAATAACAGAGTGGATACGATCATCAGATTCCACCATGGCATGAATATTCGCAGCTTCCAGAGCAGCCAATTCATTTAATAATCTTTCTTCCAAAGCTGCAGCATTACCGCTTCCTTTCCAATCGAAATCGTTAAGTAACTCTCCAACATTTATTAAGGATAATTCTTCTTCCTTGAGTTCTTAATAACATTTAAAGAAAATTTAGGCTTTTTTTCGGAAAGGAATATAATAATTTATAAAATACGAACCATCATCTTCAGTATGATGATGAATGCTATTCGTATCACTTCCTTGAGCTCCTGAAGGTAAATTTGGTGTCGATCGACCGTTTTTTTGATTAAGACTCCGTAAACTTGATGATGATTTATTGGCATTTGCAAGGCGTTCTTGTAATGAAAATACTACATTATAACTATCGGTATCATTTTGTATAACTGGTTTAGTTGGTGTTGAAGGTGATTTCATCTCTAAATTTAAATGTACAAATATGTTAAAAGTAGAATTTTATTAACCAATTTGAAACGGATATTTTCATACCTGCAAGTGTTTCAGTATCAAAGTTTATTAGTTTAGGAAATTTTTTGGTATGTTTTCTAAATGTCTATAATGTAATTGACACATCAATAAATGAGCAATTCCTTTTAAATGTAATATATTACATTTGACGAACCTTTAAAAGCTGATTTAAAAAGACATTCTTTTCTCCCTGCGTATCAGTTGACCAACAATATGGTTTAGATATCGTTATGACAAATGTGACATTCTACAAAATAATATAAATGAAATAAGTTTTTTTGTTTCTTTCAAAAATTAATCAATATTAAAAACCTACATCAACTGACTCAACTTTCCGAACTTGTTCCAGCTGCCAAGTTCTCCCAATGGAAAAAGTATCATTTGGATTTTTTTTTGCTTTATGAAGTTGGACTTTTTGAACTTTACCATTTTTACTAAGAACTGTTTAAAAATAAAGTTTAGTTTTATACATTCATATCTGGTTCAGAAAGAATCATGATAAAAGTAGTACTTAAACCTACTTGTTACCAGTAAATAACGAATTTTTACGTCTATTCTAGAATTCATTTTACCAATCCCAAAAGGACGATCAGCAGTAGGTGAATTACCTCCTCCACCAGTATCTTCAGATACTTTACAGTAAGTTATCAAAGTCTCAGTACCCGAACTATGAGCTATTAAAAAGGTCATTTAACGCATATTTTTAATAACAATAATGACAAGCAAAAAAAATATCAACAGACTTGGTGATACGGGATCTTCAATGCCATCGGAGAATAACGAATTGATAATTAGCTGTCTTTCAGGATCTAGAGACGGTTGTCTGTTCTCGGCCATCGATCATATTATACAAAAAAAGTTTAATTGAATTTTTTTTTTAAAAAAAAAATAAATTTAACATGCATTTAACGTGCGCAAATCGGACCAAATCCATGGAACTGGTAATTGTGTAATTCAGTAATTGTGACGATGATTACCATAATAAAATAAAAAATAAAAATAAAAAAAAACACATTTACGTTAGTTGGATAAAATACCGTCATGGTAAGTTTTAATTTCTGATTTAGAATTCATGGTAAATTAACTTAAATTTCACACTTTGTACAATAGATTCGATTTATACTGGTGCAGAACCGACAAGGCAAAACACGCCTATCAAAATGGTACGTTCCTTATGAGGATGAAGAAAAAGTAAAACTAAAAGGCGAAGTACACAGATTAGTCGCACCTAGAGATCAAAAACATCAGTCCAATTTCGTCGAGGTAAGATATAATTTATACAACTAATCGTTTATTTGTAGATATTTATAAATTTTACTTTCTCTAGTTTCGAAATTATAAAATAGTCTATAGAAGATATGCCGGATTGTTTTTTTGTGTATGTGTAGATGCAAATGATAATGAATTGGCATATTTAGAAGCAATACATTTTTTTGTAGAGGTGTTGGATGCATTTTTTGGTAATGTATGTGAATTAGATTTAGTGTTTAATTTTTACAAGGTAAGCTCATACGTAGTTATACTTTTAAAAATTATAAAACCCTTTTTAATGGTTCTTTTTTTATTATTTAGGTATATGCAATATTGGATGAAGTATTTTTAGCAGGTGAAATCGAAGAGACTAGTAAGAATATTGTGTTAACTAGATTAGATCATTTAGATAAATTAGAATAACATCAATAATCATGTTAACTAGATTAGATTAAACACAGTAATATATATATATTTGTATAAATATTTAAATAAAAATAAATAACATATAATAAAGTAATCAAAAAATTAAGCAAATATTTTAGTATTTAGTATCACTAAATTGTCAAAATCCATTAGTATTAACATTATTAACATGATATGAATCAGTATTTTGTTGTGTTTGTTCTTGACTAACACTAACTCTATTGTTAACATTCAAACTCCCTCGATTACTATTATTCAAACTCGATCTATTATTCATCATATTAGGAGGCATTGCTGATGGGCTTATATTACTTCTTGTAGTATTAATAAATCCAGTGGTAATACTATATCGAGTTGGATCAAGTGTTGGCGAAGGGGATGGATTTGTAGTTATCAATTGTTGTGGATATATCGTGTGTGGCGGTGGAAAATATGAATTTGGTCTAGAATTTGATGGTGGTGGTTTCACATAATGCACATGCAATGTAGATAAACTACCATTTAACCAAGATGTCATTATTTTAGTTCTCTGTTTTTCACCTAATCTTGATTTTGGTAATGTTCCGGATCCAATGAATACAATTACGTCAATAATGAATTGGTGTTCATCCAGAATCGTATTCATTATACATGGCACCAAATTAAGAATTCCTTCTGATGCCCTCACTTCTACCAGACATACTGTTTCTCCATTAGCTTGGAATATCACACATCCATCTGGTGCAATTAAATTATGATGACTCAGTTGATGACATCTTTCAACTGTAAATTCGATGTCCACTGGAAAATGTATTAATCCATTAACTTCAAATGTTTCTGCAATAGCTCCTAAAAAGAATAAACATTGAAACTCCACCAATGCTCCTCCTTCCCCTACTGGTTTATGAACTGTATATAAAAATCCTAAATCTCCCGTGCGTAAATATGTTATTCTCGGATCTCCCCCATCTATTATCGCAGAGTATCTTTCCTGATCCAACGGATCCATTGATCCATATGAAGAATTTGCATTGGCATCGCTGCTAACCCAGATTTCTCCAAATTCATTTGATAAACATGGACGTCTTGTTTCTGGATGTACTATGGCTACTTGTGTTGACACTGGAACCTATATAATATATAGAAATACTTAAATATTTATTCCCGCTTTTTATTTTCTTTTTTCGTTCAATAAAATAAACATACCATTCCGGAATCATGTAATAACACTCCAAAAGGCTCATCTTCGGGATTAACGACTTTAACAATTCCTCTTCTCAAACTCTTTAAATCCAAATATAATTCAAACGGTTCTACGCACATATAAGATCTCGTGGTTATCATTGGATTTGCTATATGACTGTATATATAATTTACTGCTACATCATCTAATCGATTCGCCAAAAATGTTTTCACAATCTTCTTATCTAAAAATACAAATAAAAAAATAAGCTAAATTCAAAGAGAAATATTATAAGAAACTTCTTTTTACTTACATTGATTTGCATTAGGTCTACAGTCAACCGGAATCATCAAGTTCTTTAAATGTTGTAAAGAAAGACTTCGATAATCCATATTATCATAATGTGACATTGCATGTTGTAGCATCGGAAACGTAGCGTATGTATCCTTAACTATGTGATTTAAAAAGATATTTAAATTATATTATTATAATTATTGAAGTAGAATTTAATAATAATCATTATTATATTTATTACTTTTGAATCTTGATAATGTTTCAAACCACACCAATGGATTCGCTTGGTAGTCAAGTGGTGTGATGAGAATTGTCGGCGATCCTATTTAAAATACGAGTGAAAAATAAATAAATAGAATAATATATTCTTGTATAATATTTTTCTCTCTCTGTTTATCATTCTTACCCAAGTAGATTCCAATTAATATAGTGTACACGAATCCAATGCCGCTAAAATGTCTAACACAACTTATTGTCGCTCGTGTACTTGTCAATCTACAAGTCTCTTTTTGTACTTTACATAATGCTAACAACGTATCATGGCTCAATTTTACACAACTTCTTCGTTGATCAGCAGAGAAATAGCACATGACAACTGCTGCCCATTGGGGTTGTAACCATTCTTCCGTCATAACATAATTTGATTCTTTCAATGTTCTTGTATATTTTGGTGCTTTTGCTATATTTATTAAAGGAGGTAATATTTTTGAATTATTGTTATTACCGTTCAGCTGTTTTGAACCTCCACTCATTGTTTTTATGAAATTTTGTATTTGTCGACCTTTAAGTACTTGTTCTGATTCAGTATTAACTAGTAGATAGCTGACTTTAAAATCTTCAATTAATCCAAATAATGCGGGTATATCTTCTGATGCTTTCGTAGGTTCTGTTTGTGATATAGGAATTGCTATTATACCCAATACCATACATGCAAACATACTACACACAAAATCTATTCCATGTGGAAATATTAATACTGTATGATCTCCCGCTTTACATCCTTTTTTTTGCAAATAATTTGCAACGGTCGCTATACGATTATTTAATTTTTTCCATGTAATTGGTTTTCCTTCTTTTCCTCTCGTATCCAATATATTATATGCTGTTTCTTCGGGTGACATTTGTGTGCGCCATAATAATACATCCACTATACTACGGAATTTTAGTAAATTAATACTAGTTTTTTCATCTAATACTTCTTGTGGGATATCTATTCTTGTATACTGAGTTCTTCTTAATCCATTACTCATTTCTTGTCTTGCTGCCATAGCGTCTAAAAAAAAAAAAAGAAAAATAAATAAGTACTATAATCTATCTAATTAAATCCCTTAATTAAGACTTATGTCAGAGTAATATTCTTTTTCGTTGTTCACCTCTCAAAATCGACCATAACTTACTAGGTCCCCATATCCCAGCAACCGTATCTTCTCCAATTGGTATATTAAATACCGTTTCTAATGCACAAGTCTTCACATGCAACACTTGTAAACGTCCATACTCGAAATATTTTTTACACGTTATGCTATTTATTAACTTTTTACCGTTCTTCCATGTACGTGGCAATGATCCTTGCGCACATATTGATATCGTATAAAGACGTAGTCCATGATATATAACTAATTTATCATAGATTTCGTCAGCAAGAGCGGTTAATTTTTCTATGGGCAATGCAGATTCTGCCATCATTACTGGTAGATTTTGATCCTTTATATAAATCTCAATTACAACACTATGGGAGAGATTGGAAATAAATGAAAACTTTTTTTTTATTATTAAAACAATTCATTATAACTTACCAATCATAAACACCTTCAATCATTCTCTTAACAGTATTTTCCAAATCCAAAGTATAATGGAATTTATATTTTTCTTTTTCCTCTTCATCTTGTTTCTCATCGCCTACTTCTTCCTCATCACTTTCTCCATCATATTCACTCCTATTTATTACAACCAATTTCTTTTGCCTTTCCTTAATAACAGGTTCAATTAATTGTCTTATTCGATGTTCATACAATCCAAATATAACCAATTGTCCATTAATTAATGACCCCAAAAGTCCTGTTCTCAAAAATTCTTGATCAAAATATTCAGGTTTTTTGGTGTCGCTTGGTACAAATATCGGACGAGCATGGAAAATTGATTCTGTATGTTTTGCTAAATTCCAAAATCCTCCTGATAATGATGGTGAATCGACCCATATCTCCCCAACAGTATTAGGTAAACACAATGCTGTTGTTTCTGGATCAACAACAGCTATTGTAGCTAAATATTTAAATATATTTAAAGAAGTTAATTCAAGTTAATTTAAAGGAAAAATATCAGAGGAAAAGTATAAAGACATCGATATCTTTACCTTCGGGCATAACAAATCCAAAAGCTCCAACTCTCACAACACCTTGCTCACTATACTTTTTTCCCTCTCCAATTCCCACGACAACAACTCGATTTTCTTTCAATTCTTCACGATCCAATAAGAACGTCTTCACACCCCGTTCTCCCTCAATTCTATCGTCCAATCCCTGTACACCCAATAAATCCCCAAAACTTAATACCATTCCTCCGTGTTCCGGTAGGCTACTTAATGGGGTCAAAACATCTTTCGGAAATTGTGCCCCTAATGGCGCAAGGAATTGTTCAATAATTTCTTGATTCCTTTGATCATCTATTGTTAATGTGTCAATAAATAAAAAGCGTAATGATGACAAGTCTGGTATTTGCTTTTTCGAAAAGTTCAAAGTTGCCGAGGGATCAGATCTAAATGATGATACTATTGGATTCAAGCCTGGATAATCTGCCACTGCAATTGTAGCTTTGTATTTTGAAATACAATTTACCCACAAACCAGGTATATCAGGTCCAAGACTACCCAGATATACAGTAATATTACCACAATACACTCCCCATAAAGCACCCAATATTAACCCAACTTGTTGTCTCGGCTCTAAATAACTTAACACCGTATCAATAATTTTATCACTCATTGCTTTAGCATTTTCCACATCTCCATCATTAACAGATTGAGATTGACGTTGTGATTGTCCTGGTTGAGAACCTTGATCTTGCCTACTCAAATATTCTCTCATTTTTACATCTGTCACACTTCCTCTCATAACATTACATTGTGCCATGATTGTTTGATGACTTATTGCCACTCCTTTCAATTCACCATTAGGACTTTTTGTGTATTCAATATATGCTAATTCAGTAACATTAATTATTCCAAGTTCATCACCTTTCTTTAAATTCAATGTACCAAATTCATTAGTTTTCCACCAAGTTACAATTGTTGGCAATTCTTTTTTTTGTGCCAATAAATCTCGCGTAAACACTTTATGATTATGTTCTGTAGTTAATGCTAACTTAGCTTCTGTAGTTTCCAATATAAATATTAGTTCTTTAAATTCTTCTACTGCATTAATTGGCACTGCCACAACGCCAGCAAGGAAACATCCATATAATGCTACCAAAAATTCCAAAATTTCTGCTTTCCTATAAATTAATGCTACTCTTTCACCTTTCATTAATCCACTTTCTCTTGAAATTACTTGTGCCATTTTTTCGGCTTTCAAATGTAATTTTTCCCATGTCCATTCATTTATTTCACGACCTTTTTGATCCAATACTATAAAGGCTGTTTGCTTCGGGGTCGTTTGGCCTCTATATCTTAGTAATGTTGCTATATCCGTGAAATTTGATAGTGACATTGAGGGATTCAATGGGTCCAAATTTTCAAATGGCAATTCCCGCGGTTCAAATGGCATAAATTGTAATCCTCCTAATTTCGATAATTTCGGATCAAACGTTGGTGTTGGGTCTAATAACTCTGAATATACCATACTATTATATAAAGATATTCGATTTCCAACACCTAAAAATTAAAAATTTACATTAATTCGGTATTAGAAAAGAAAAAATTTGAATCAGCAAACTATTTACTTCTTCCGGGTCTATCATTAGGACTAATCATTCCACCAAACCTTTGTCCATTCGAGTTCGATGTAGTAAATATACTAGATCGTCCTGATCTGATAGAAGCGTTATCATCTTGAGCACGTGCAGCTAAAATAAATTTCATAAATAATTAAAAGATGTACCATTAGCATAGCTAAAAGAGATCACTTTGTTTCCCTTTCTCATGTCAATTTCCAATCGCTTTTTTTTAATTATACTTACGCAATTCTCCTGTATTTTTAGTATACCCTTTAATACTTGCAGAATCACTTATATCCAAACTTGATCTGCTTCCACTAATACTTTGCACACGCTCAATATCATTCATTCTAACAGGTGGGGCTACCCCTGGAGGAATTTCTACTCCATAAGATGGAGGACGCGGCATTTGAGATGTAGATCTAACAGGATATCCACCTGTATTTGAAGGAAAATATCCATGATATCCATGTAGGGGCAAGGGAGGGCGCCCTGGAGGCCTAAATTGGGGAGGTGGCACAGTTCCAAATGGAACAAAAGGATGATGAGGAGGTCTATAATTAATAGTAGGAATTTGTGGATTATAACTATTTGGGTTTAAAGGAGGTATATTAGGTGAAGTGGATGTAGAAGTGAGATTTATTTGAGTAAAATCAGGTCTTAACTCAGAATTATTTGTTCTAGGAGGAAGTTGATTATGCGGTAAGAAAGCGTTATGATGAAGAGGAGGAGGATTAGGAACATGTGATAATAATGTACGTTGTCCAGGATATCCACCATATTGTTGTTGATTTGGATTATATTGATTTGAATTCGTTGAATAGCCACCATCTTGCTGGATATAATAATTTCCACTACTAATGCTATTAGTTGGAGAAACCCCTCCATCAACGGGAGAAGTTGACACCATTGGGGCAGAAGAAATCGAAAGTGTTCCTAATATATTACTAATTTGGGTTGAATCCATACCAACATTATTTTCACCTCCACTATATTGTCGATATTCTTCAAATAAAGAATTTTTTTTCCTTTCAAATCCTTTTGTTGTTAATTCTCCTTCTTTAAATTCTTGTTCCAATTCTGCTAACCTATCTTGAAACTCTGGCGGCAATGAATTATAATCCATTATTTTGGTTGAAAATCAGTTGTCAAATGTCAAGTTGATTAAGCTTCAGATTAACTTTAATTTGTTTATAAATATATATATTGTTATTTAATAATAAAACAGGAAATTAACCGGTAAATTATTATGATTTAATTACTTTTATTATAAATTCTATTATAAATAAATATTTGTTAAAAATTTATACTAAAAGACAGGTACTATAAACAAATCTACCGATCAAATCGCTTCAATAGATTTTAACCTCTACTCTCAACCTATGCATGAGATAAAAAGAAACAAAACTTAATATGTTTTAAGTCAGGTAGTAAGTCATCATATTGATTAAAATTCTAAGTACAATCTGACCAATAGCAAGCAGACTTACCGTGTGCGTAAATCAATTTCTTAGGAAAAAAAAACCGAAAAAGTCGGTCAACGGCACTTTTTAGTAAAATCTTTAGTAGAATCTAAAATAGCTAAGTCGCTCACTCAAGCCCGGTAAATAGATGAAAGTTCAACAAAGACGGGGGAAAACTGCGGCAGATTTATAATAAATCAAAAAACATACAGTCACGTGCATTCGAGTAAGAGTTTACCAAAACGAGAAATGATCCGAAGAAAATCGCAATATACGGACCTTAAAATGAGAAGCAAAAAAATATTTAAAACATTATTTATTAGCATTATTTACAAAATTGTAAACAAATGGATTTTTTAAAATTTGTTTATTTGTTCATTAATTTTGAAAAACATTAACCCGTTCAATATCCATTGGTTCGGTCAGTATATAAAAAAAGTATATAAAAAAAGGTTCAAATTTCAAAGATTTTGGTTAATAAAATTGCTATAATTGGATTTCTTTATTAATAATATGATTAATTATATAAATAACAGGATGTTAATTTAAAATTTTTAAAAAATACTCCTAAAATAAGCAATTTTTATATGTTAATAAGCAAACTTATATTATGAAGTTTTAATTAAATTAATCTTTAACTTTTAAAAAATCTAATAATAATTAAATAGTAGTTAATTATATTTTTAATATGGATTTTGTAATTTATCGCCATGGCGTTTTATAGTAATTTTGTCGCCGGCGTGATATATAATGATGGCAAATGGCGTGACGAGGCGTGATACTAAACCTAATCACCTGACCCTAATCCTAACCCTAATCCTAACCCTAACCAAACCCTAATTCCAGCCAAAATTATTGGCTGTGATAAAACACCATGGCGATAAAAGATAATTTTCTTAACTGAAAATATGTCTAATGCCCAGTTTATAAATTTTTTTAAGTTAAGCCAAATTTTAGCTTAGCTTAACTTGATTTAAATTACCAATATTAATTATTACTATTCAATTTCTCTTAATAAATTGGATAAAATTATTGCATTTTAAAAATTTTTTTAAAAAGTTATATATAAATCAACTTGCAAATTTTTAGCCAAATTGAATCAAGTCAAGTCAAGATAAAGCTTAATTTAATTTGGCTTATAAAAAGTACTAAATTTATATATCTGATTCCAATAAGTTATATTTCATCTTTATTGATTTATTAAATGGTAAGTAATTTCAATTTTTACATTTTTTTTAAAAATTTAAATCAAACCAAACCAGAATTTTGGCTAATTCCAGTTACAGTTTAACTGAAACTGTTAAGAGTTTTAAGTAATATATAGATCAGAATTTTTTAAAATAATTAACTGAACATAATTTTCTTTTATTTTTAAAAAATGTTTGAATAACAAAGAATAAACTATATAATTAAATATAAAAACAATATATTTATGTAATTAGTCAGATGTATTTCTCTTTTTATTATACAGAAATACAAATAATTAAAAGTTGAAATAACAATTTTAATTGCTATATTAATTTAAATATACTGCAGTAAAAAATATCTCTATATATAATAATATAGTGTTGTTAATATTAACAATTTATTGCTATTTACCTTAATATAATTACATAATTACATGACTAAATATTATACTAGTGAACCAGCAAAGTATAGAAATTTTATAGATTTAATTATCTCCAAATAAATTTGACCTCGGGTTCAGCAACAAGAATTTCATCCAATTTACGAGCACTGCAACCTTCCATTGTACAAATTTCATCATAATGATGTTTACCATTAAGTAATCTTTTGACAAATAAAATTGTCAATTGAAAAAAAAATTTTCAAAAATTTTTTTTTTTTAATAAATTATATATGCAGGGAATATCAACAACATAAAATTTTTTTTAAAAAAAACAATGCATTTAATAAATTAATTTTACCTTCGCAATTGAGATGGTAATTTACTTTGTTGATTGTGTGGTTCAGGTAATATTGGATATTTGTGAACTCGATATATAAATCCTTTGATTACGCCAAAGGATATAAAGCGTCTGAATAAAATTTCCCAAAACTTTAACAGTTAATAATAACTCACGTTTAGCACTAGTTTATTATCTTTTTTTTTGCAATACCTTATGTCTATATTCAGAGAAGTAACTTGATTTTCCTGAACCCATTCTTTGAGTGTAAGTCCATGTTTTAATAAACAATACAAAGAAAATAATTTGGCAAATGAAGGCGGATTTGCGTCTACAAAATAAATAATTTAAGATCAAAGAAACACAGAATAGGTAACAATATTTGCTTACCATTAGATCTCACATATGATTTACATTCACTCTGAACTGTTTCATCCTCGATTATTCCCATAATATCTGGTTTTACGGCATACACATTTGAAAACTAAAAAAAATTATTACATTTTTTATAAAAAATAACGCGTCAAAAAACATATATAATCATGTCGTTTACCTGGAAAATATCGATCATGATAATACATCCATAATATCTAAGTGAAAAAAAATTTTAAATAGACATCAAATGACTTTTTAAAACATTCACTCACACATACAACAAATGTTCCATGCATTTTCTAGCAAGTCCATAATCCACATCCGCCAATTCTGCTATTTTTTTAACATGATGTATGCCATTTATATGAGTTGCTATCTATTACATTAATAAAAGATTCTTTTTAGTTTAATTATATAAAATTCTTCAAAATTCTTAACTGACCTTTTTCATTGTAATATCCCAGTTGTCATCCATCAACGCTTTAAGATTAACTGTGCAAATTGGCACCTGATAATCATAAACTGGTGGAGGATTACGATAAGTTGGAAATAATTTTAAGTTGATTGTATTTGCAGAGTCTAGCAGTTATTTATAATATTTAATAAGAATTAACTTATCATGTGAAAAATATTGATAATAAAGAATTACTGACTGATTGGGATTTGACATTCGCAGTAACTATTAAGATCTTCAAGAAGTTGTTCAATAATGTTATACATAACATTATTTGTGGCTTCCTTTGACAAAAACTCGTTTTCAGTCTTTCAAAAGAAATATTTATTAAACTATGATATTACAATGAAATTTAAACGGATCGATATACTACAGCAACTTACCTCTAAAGAAGTTAGAACTCTCGCAACTTTCCTCACAACAGGTTCATAACTCGAAGTATCAGCTTCACGATCAAATACAAAACTCAAATTAAACATAAAAGCATTCCTCTCATACTTATTATCTCTTATATACACCGGGAAGCCCATAACTTTATATGACTCAGTGCATATATTAACCAGATGTCCACATAGTTGTTGTTTTGGTATAATATATTCTGAAATTGAATCAAAATCTATGATCGACGTTGACGATTCTGTAGATATTATAGAACCTTCTGGTACTTCAAATACTACTTTTGGTCCTTTACTTGGATCAAATACTGAATAGAAAACCGAAACTAGACGCGGTGGAATTCCAGCTTGAAATTCGCTTGCTTGTTGAGCGTAATCTTGCATATCTAAGCTAAGAAAGAATTGAAAATTTGATTATCTGATAAAAAAATTTGTGTTGTGTAACACCGTAATCGTGGGAGTAAAAGATGAAATTGTTCTAAAAACAACAAAGATTATCTGTAAAAAACTTGTTTAATTCCGGAATAATTGTTGTTTGTTAAGGAAAAAATGAAATATATTTAACGTTAACAATCAAATTAATCTTTTTCCACATATTTAAACTATTTTTGTACTATTTCGTTTTAATATCGATTTTGCAAATAGCCAATAGGTTTTCTCCCTATTTCTTTTTTCGATAAATAAACGAATTTTTTTTTTTATGAACTTTCATCATGTCTTTCAGCCTTAATAATTATAACACAAGCGACATTTCAACTTTTGAACCATACACTGATTCTATGTTGCCCAAGAGAATTAACGACCCTATTCATGTAACGTTTATAATAAATTTTAAACAAGATTTTCTTTGACTTTTTAAATAACATTAAAATTAATTTATAAATAGGGATTAATGGAATTCGATGATTGGACAATCCAATTTATCGATACTCCACATTTTCAGAGATTACGTAATATAAAGCAATTAGGAACTACTTATTATGTATTTCCTGGTGCTAGTCACAATAGGTTCGAACATTGTTTAGGTAATGAATATTAAATCCATAATTCCGGCTAAAATTATAAGATTTTGCCCAGACTAATCTATTATGATTTAGGCGTTGCACATCTTGCCCATTCGTTGGTGAAAAGATTCCAAGACACACAGCCTAACCTAAAAGTTGAGAAAGATTTAGAATGTGTGACATTAGCTGCCTTATGTCATGATCTAGGTATATTAATTAATCTTGAACTGATTATAAGTTCGCCATTTTGAATTGGTTCTATATAATTTATAGGACATGGACCGTTTAGTCATGCTTTCGATAATGAAGTTATTCCACGAACAAGGTTCGTTAAAGAATTATCGGCATTTTTAAATCATTATTATCTTGTAATCTAAAAATTAACGTTTTACATAAAGACCCGATATTAAGTGGAAACATGAAAAAGGTTCCGAAATGATGTTTGATAATCTTTTAGAAACTAATGATATAGACGTCGATTTAGGTACAGACGATGTAAAATTCATTAAAGCTTTAATCGCTGGAGATTGGAGCGTTTGGTAAATTTATGACCAATTTATTGCTGCGCGATTGCCATATCCAAGAAACATTTATTTACTGTATTATAAATATGTATTATATTATTAAACAATTTAGTCCACATCGATCTCGATATCTATTCGATGTGGTGGCTAATAAACGCAATTCAATCGATGTCGATAAGTTTGATTATCTGGAACGTGATTGTTACTATCTCGGAATGAAATCTATGTTTGATTTTTCAAGATTAATGAGATTTTCGCGTGTTGTCGATGATCAAATTACGTATTATTTTAAAGAATGCTATAATATTTACGAATTGTTCCAAACACGGTATTCTTTACATAAGAAGGTTTACAATCATCGCGTTGGTAAGTAAATTTGGCACAGTTATTCTTATAATTAAGTTAATGTAATATTTACTCTTTTCAATTTTACATAAAATACTAGGCAAAGCCATAGAATATATGTTATGTGATGCTTTGGTTGAAGCAGATCCAGTTCTCAAAATATCAAAAACTGTCGAAAATCCAGAAGAATATTTGCAACTGAACGATACAATCCTAAATCAAATTGAATTTTCGAAAGAACCGGTAAGTTACTGCTAAATATTCGTACATATAGTTTAGCGTGAAATAGTTAATTGATTGGTTTAATCTATTTTAGAGTTTGGCAAAGTCAAGAGAGATCATCAAACGAATTCGAACCAGAAAACTCTACAAGTTTGTTGATGAATTCTTAGTCCCTCGTGAGTTAAAATATCATTTGAATGAGGTAAAGAAAAAAAAATTATACAAAATAATATTTTAGGCCATAAATTTAATTTGGTACCTTGCTTATACAATAGCAAAAAATAAATGCTCGAGAAATAATAGCGCATCAGGCAGAGAACGATAGACTCAGAGAAGATGATGTGATTGTAGAACGACTTAAGTTGAATTATGCAATGAATGATGAGAATCCGGTTGATCACGTTAAATTTTATAATCAATATAAACAAGATGAAGGTCAGTGTTAGTCATGTTGACGCGATAATTCCAATATATTTATTTATTTTAATCTTTGATAGTATTCAATTTGTCGAGATCACAAGTGAGCTATCTTGTTCCGGAGCAGTATGAAGAAATTAATATTCGAATTTTTGCTAGGGATCCTGAAAAAGTGAACTTATTAAATTTATTCAAACTTATATACTTTTTCTCATTATTAGTTTATTAACTTTTTTATATTATTTAGATGAAATCTATTCAGGAATGTTTTCGAAAATTATTGAGAACTTACATTTCTAATCCTCCTCAAAGTACGTTACCTAGTGGAGAATTAACTCCAAGTCGAGGTTATACATTACCTGAGGATTTCGAAACTCCTCCTAGAAAACGGCGTCATTCAAGTCAAAGTCCAATCCTTCAAGATGACCGAAGGATATTAAAACATCGAGTTAACACACCAAATACATAAATTTTTGTATTTTTCTTCTGTCATATTTTTGATTGGTTTAAATATTTGTAATTTTATCTTAAATTATAATAAAAATTTATTATTTTATATACTGACCCATTGCCCATTTGTCACATGAACTTGATTTTTGGCCGGCATTACGAGCATTAAAGAAATTAACAATTGTCAAATCGAAATTAGGGCATGGAATCGGATTCATGAATTCTGAATTGAATCCGGATTTTTCAGAATTCGGATTGGACTTAAAAAAAAATGTAATAGTAATTTTATCCGATTTGAAAAAAAAATAAATTTAGTGTTCCGTACGGGTCGAGTCGGGCAGGGTTTGGGAGATGTTTGAACAATACTGTTAATATATTGATAAATGAATTATAAAATTCTTAAAATCTAAGAAACTTGCAATAAAAATTATGCTGCAACATTTGCTCATAACTTTAATTAAATATAGAAATTTTTTTACTTTCGGACAGTTGACACTAGAATTCACGATGAGATTTTGCATCTTCATGATCTGGTGAGAAATTTTTCTCCTTAAAGAGATTTTTAGCAAAAAACTCATTACGCAAAGCTTTTCATTTTCTGAAATGATCATTAAATTCAGTCATTATACAAATAACATCTAAATAACTAAATACATAATATTAATCGCTGGTCAGAATGGTTAATTTCATCCGAATTTTGAATTGCCAAATGTTGGATGAAATTAGGTTCAAGTTTGGCTAATTATTACCAAAAAAATTGGCAAAAATATTATTAGTAACTGGCTGCTACTTGTCAATAAATCAATCTTTAGACTGTGACAAATTTTGAACTTAATCAAAACTTGCATTAAAAATCAAACTCTGTTATATAAATAGCTTTCATCATAGATTATTATTGATTATATACAAAGTATTTGACTAATAATAGTATATAAATCAGCTAACATTTAACTATCAATCAGCTTAAAACAAATTTTTTTAGACAAAAGCTTATTAAATATATATTAATTTATAATGCTGATTTTATTAATTGTATAACAATTCTTATATTTTACAAATTATAAAATATATTTTTTTGAATTTTATTAATTGTAAAAAAATTTCATACAAAAAAAATAATAATGAAATTGTAATGGATACTATTGCTAATTTAATTTCAATAGAAATAAGATAGAATGATAAATTTATAAAGTATAAATTCATTAAGAATCAAATATTAGAATTTTATATTTATTAACTTTCATTTAAAATTATTTTACTTATTATCTTTTCTCATTATACTATTTTTTTTTGAAGAATTAACTAAAGTACTTTATTTTATGAATATTCAGCTTGTATATTTTGTAAGTAACAAATAGTAATTCTAAATCTTTCATTATTATAGTTTCTTTTTTTTTATTAATTGGACTGATTGAAGAAATAATAAATAATTATCAAAATAAGTTTTTTAGTTATAAAATAAAATAAACTTAATTAAAACTTTAATAAAAAATAAAAAAAAAAGGCAAAAATAAATTACTTTGCAGAAATTTTTAAAATCAAATCCATATTACGACCATGTCAAAAATTTATTGTATGCCTTATAACCAAGATTTGGTTCCAATATGGATTAACATCATCACGATAAGTTTAAGTAAATCGTGTATATAAAGTTAATGCATATTAAGGAAACAGTCACCTGATTTAACAAATATAGTATCGAAATCGTAATGTGTTAGTAAATATATATTAAACTTATATTAAACTTATATTAGATGTATATTAGATGTATATTAAACTTATTTTAAAGTTATATTTTTGAAATGACAGATAATTTGTAAAGTGTTCTATAAACTTTATTTAAGAAATATTAAATTATTTTATTTTAAATCTAATCATACTCAAATCTATTATTATTCTAATNTGTAAATAAAATTATTCTATTAATAAACAAATAAATNAAATTTATAAAAGAAAGTTTTTGAAGGTGTTTTGAAAATACATGTCTAGTCTCCAAGGTTCTAACAACAGAGTTGAAACCAGTATCCTACAAAAAAAAGAATAAAAAATATTATTAAAATATTTCTTATTAAAAGTAATTTCAAAATTGGTTTGAGATTCATCTGGATTCTGATATCAAAGAGAAGTCAGATTTTTACTAAAAAAAAATACTAAAACTTATGAATTTCTAAGAACGAGTCATCTGAAACCTAAAAAAAGAAATTAAATGAATGTTAGTAAAAAAAAAACAAAAAATAAAAAGTGAAAAAAAATCAGACACTAACCTTCATTTTCAAAAGAAAACTATCAAAACTAAAAAAGAGAGAAATCATTGGAATCTAAAAAAAAAGAAAAACTAAAGATTTAAAAGAAAAGGTGAAAATTAGTAAAGAAATAACAGAAACTAAAGTAAAAGAATAAGTGAATACCAATATTTTCACAAGAAGAACTACCAAACCTAAAAAAAAGGATTGAAACATGAGAAGATNATAGCAATTGGTAAATAATGAAAACAAAAAAAGAATTTAAAAAAAAACCAAAAATATAACCAAAACTAACCTTCATTTTGAAAGGTATTACTAAAATAGATAAAAGAGAAGATAATTGCACAAAAAGAAAAAAAAAATTAAAATAATAATTTTTTTAAGGTTTGAAATTTAGCCAATTTTTCTACAAAAAGGGAAAAAAAAAAGTTAAATTCCATTTTTTTAATAGAGTTTTTAAAAAAAATTTTGAAACTTATCTATATAATTGAAGCTGTCTTTTACTAAAATCCTGCACATCCAAAATTAGTTATCTAAAAAAAAAAAAAAATGAAAAATCAGCAATGTTTAATTAAAAAAATAATATTAGAAAAAATCTACTCACTGAAATTCACGTCCATCTAAGGTGTTAAAGAGCTAGTATTTAAACTACAAAATGCAAATCATGAAATGTTAGTTAATATTTTATTACATAAAAGCCAAAAAAATCAATTTCAAAGATATTATATCTTCAAAATAAGTCTAGCCTTCAAAATGGATATCTTAGACCTAAAAAAAAATTAAATAATTTAAAAAAATTTCATTACAAAAGAATTTATCTAAAAGCCCTCCTACCAAATCTTTTACACACCCAAAGAGCCAAAGAATTAAATTCATTAGAAATACTATATTCAAAGAGCCAAGAAACTGCNTAAAAAAGAAAAGAAAAGGAAAGAAAAGAGTATGATGAAAGAAAGGGAAAGGAAAATTACAAAAGAAAGAAAAGAGGAAGTTTCATTAAAAAAAAAAAGTTAAAAAAAACCTTAAAAAAGCTTAATTGAACTGCAGCTGCAGTTATTGTTAATAATATTACACTACATGATATATGTGATACATAATTCGTATATAAAAAGCTTCCAATTTTTTTTTAAAAAATATATTTTAAAATAATAGTATATATATATTTATATATACAGTATATTTAACTTTACAAAAAGTCCCTCCTTTGTAAACATGTAGAAGCCATTAACACCTAAAAGGAAGAGCTATTGCTGATATAATTATATAAAAAAAATTAATAAATTAAAATAAATAAATAGATGATATATTTTTTTCCATAACTAGTATTTCTACTATATTTTATTATATATTATATTAATAGAAATGGGTATATCATCAAACAATATTTTATATATCAAAAAAATATCTTGAATTNGTTTTTTTCACTTNATTTTTGATNATATTTACCACCTATTTACCANCTATTTAAGACTATTCTTTTAATGTATTATGATTTTAAAAAAGTGTGTCATCAATAATTTCACGAGATCATCTGATATTATGTCGTTACGTGTTGAAAACTAAATTGTTGTGATTTAATGATAATTTAACTACATAGTAATAAATCACAGGTTTCTGCAAAGTATCAACCTCTTTAAATTATTATGAAAAATATAAATATTAATTTTTATTTATTTTCTAATCACTCTTCATCTGATTTTAAATGTAATATTTATTATTTTTTAAAATCTTTTAAAGTTTTTTTTAATTGTAATTTAAAAAAAATAAAATAATACCTTTTATTTTAAATGTTTTTTTTATATATTAATAATGTTTTTGAAAAATAAAAAAATTTATTATTTAAATAATTATTTCTATATAATTACCAGTTATTTTTATCTAAAATATTATATTTCTTATATAAAAAATATATTCAATAATACTTGTATAATTATAAATAAAATCTAATAAATATTTTCAGAACCTTTTGTTTTAAAAAAAACTTATATAAGATAGTAAACTAATTCTTAATTTATAAGTATAAAAAATTATATTTTAACTTTATTGCAATAATAAGTCAAAATATGATTTATTATAAGATTTTAGAATTTGTATACTATAAACTTTTTGTTATATTTTATTTTAAATTCAAATAAAAAAAAATAAAGTTTTCTAATAGATCAAATAATATGATAGATTAATATAAAATACTTAAATCAAATTATTAAATTAATAAGAATCAGATTAATTTTTTAATCTGATTACACGTCTGAAATGTGTACCAGATTGGTAGCGCAATTAACTAACTGTAACACAGAAAAATTTTACAAAAAAAATATTTCCTTAATATACAGTATAAAGCTTTTTAAAAAAATATATAATATATGTATTTTTACCTGTTCTGCAAGTTTATTTAGAGTAGCAAAGATGATTTTGAAGGTTATTTTTGACTTATTTTAATAAACTACTTTTTTTTGTTAAAATTAATCTAATCATTTTTGGAAATGATTGGCAAAAAGGATTTTTTTATTTTTTTTATATGTAAAGTTAAAAACAACTTTTAAAACCTCTTTCAGACTTTAAGTAAACTTGCAGAATAACTAAAAATACAGCCACATTAAGAATTTTGAAAGTTTTTTATTAAGTTATAAACTTATTTTTTATAATATTTGAAAATTGCTGCACCACTAACCTGACATACATTTCAGATGTGCAATCTGATTTAATCAATTTAAATTAAAAAATATATATATATAATAATCAAAAAATTAATTAATCAAATTATTATTTATTAATTACTATTAATCCTCTTTTTAAATTTCTGAATTTTTAAATATATATTGTAAAATTACTTTATAAAATATTTAATAAAAATTATTTAAAATATTGTTATAATAAATTAATATAGTAAATACTATAAATGGCAAATTATTTCTTTTAAGAAAATTGGATTACAAAAATATGATAAGAAAGAAAATCAAGTAAAAGGCAAATTATTAAATAATTAAATAAAAATAATAAGAAAAAAAGTATTATATAAAATATTTTAATAATAAACTTGTAAATAATAAAAGAATAATACATATATAATTCATAATTTAATCTGATCTAATTTGTAACCTAATCTTTAAATTAAATCAGATCAAAACTTTAATATTATATAATAATTATAAAAAAATAAATATAACTTATTTAATATAAAAACATATAGTCACTACTGGTTATAATGAACCTATATATACTGAAAACTTATTATATTAAACTAAAGTTTCCAGAACTGAACTTTCTATAATTAGTTATACTGGTTATACCAAATTGCTATAATTTATATACTGTATATCAAACCTATCTTAACAACCCAAATATATAAACCATATACAGTATTAATTTTTATTTTTTATAATGAACAGTCATGTGAATATGTATTAACTCAGGCTGAATTTATAGCGCTGGCCAAAATTATCAATAATTAATATATAATCTTTTTTCGAAATTATAATTCTGTCCAGCACTATAAATTTGGCTAAAATTACCAGGAGTTCAGTATATTATATAACGAATTCACTCTATACTAAACTAAATCCTCTGGAACGGAAGATTCATTATATCCAGTAGTGACTGTATTAAATAATAATATACTGTGTTTGTATTTTTAAGATTCTAATTTAAATAAATAAAAAGTTATTAATGTTTTATATTTTTAAATTTAAAAAAAAAATTTTTTACATATTATTGCTAAAAATTCATTAATATATATTTGTTAAATTAATTTTAATAAACTATAATTTATTTTCCTATAATTATTAATTATTAAGTAATTGTAATTAAATAGAAGTTAGAAAGTTTATTTATTATTTTTGAAATGGGTTACTATAAACAAACTATAAAAATTTGGCATAATATTGCGAAATTTGGAACAAAATATTTAAGAAAACTCTAGAGTTATAAAGGTATGAAAATATATTTAATTTTAGTAGGAATTTTTTTTTTATTTGACTATAGCTTATTAATAAAAAAAAAAAAAAAAGAAAAGAAAAAATTTTATAGGGCGAGCAAAAATAATTTTATTTATTGATCACGTGAAAACATCTGTTTACCATTACCATAATTTAGAGAAGCGTTTTTTTATCTTTAAAGAATGTTTTTCAGCTTGTGGATGGTTTTTTTTTATTTTAAAAGACAATTCTAATGTACTTTATTTATTTTTTTTTTTCGTAGGATTAATCTGAAAGATAAATTTGTAATCAATCTTTTTGACAGATTACTTACTAGGAATTAGAAGTTTAATTTATTTTATTATAATTTTAATTATTAAAATTTAATGTTTTTTAATTGGAACCGGACTGTGAACAGGCAAAAAAAAAAAAAAAAAAGATTATTATTCGATCATATTTTGTTTAATTTAGGCACTTTAAAGCATCTTTTTTTTATAAAAAAAACGTAAAATAGTCTTGCAAAATATGAATTCCTTGAATTTCATTGAGAAAGCATTGGTGAATAAATTAGCTGAATTAATTTCTAAATACCACAAATGTTATTTTAAAAATGAGAATTTAGGTGTCAATTTTCTTTTGATACTGTTATAGTACGCGCATAATTAACATAAGTTGATCTTTTTGGTATTTTATGGATATTGTATTAATCACGCTGATTTCCTATTTTTGTTCAGTGTTATATAATAAAATGAAAATAAAAAGTTTAAATTTTACATTGGTGATTCAAAATAATGAGATTTGCTATAAGTAATTTTTAGTACTGACTTTATAAAGGTTAAAAATAGACAAGACCATTGACTGGTTTATTATATAAATGGTATAACCCCCAAATAGGGGATGGCCAGAAATGACGGCATTTCCTAAGGGGGAGGTCATGATGATGTTACATTTTTCCTTTTTTTGGAAATTGGTAAGAAACATAATTCCGACCAGAAATATGTTTATAATTTTTCATTTCCTAAAATGGATGATGACCCCGGGGGGGCTGAAATTTAAATGATGGCCATTCCCTTAACTGTTATATTTAAAATACAAACAAAAAATTTTGAATGGCATCCATCAGATGATCCCATGTTACACATAATATCATAATATTAAACTCGATCAATTCTAATCATAATAGTCGGTTTTTTGAACTATAATTGCTCTTAAATTTGTTATTGTGAAAGTATATTGATTTAGTATGAAAGATTATTATAATATTAATTTAACTATAGTAATCATTGCTTAATTACGAAAAATTAAAAATTTTTGTAGGAATACCATATCTAGCATGGTAATATCAGATAATTTTTTGAAAGCGTACTATATAACCTATATTCGGAATATAAATAAAAAACAATTATTTAATTGGTTGACAATGTATCGTTTATATGCTGATTTACCGAACTTTTTAATATTCGGTATGATGTTAATTCCGGCCAGAATTAGAACTTAAGAAGTTCACTTTTAATAAAAAAAATATACCTCTTTAAAAATTTTGTAATATGGAAAAACCAAATATTCAAAATTTTGAGTTAATGGTAGAAACTATTGGTGAAAAAGCAAATCCAAGTCAAATCATGCTGTTTTGAAATAATAATAACTTTAAATGATAAAGTTGTAAATATTGTAATTAGGTCGTAGATCGTAAATTATAAATTCTTTTTTATAAAATACTTTTTATTATGTAAAAAATATTTATAATAGCAGAAATTTATTGCGCCACATCAATTTTTGATTATAAATGGCGTTGTTTTTGAAACGCCAACTTTACGAAATGTAAAAACTTCTAAAAACACACCAATAATCTTTTTTTTTGTTTGTTGTAAAATTATAGGTTAGTTTTAAGTGATACTTATAAGTATGAAAAAGGAAAATGAAAATGAAAATGAAACTCATAAATTTAAGTCTTCCATAAAGTGGTGTTGGGAAACATTTATATCATGATCACTGGTAGGAAGGGTGGGAAAAAAATCCGATACTGATTAAAAAAATTTTTTTTTATACTGTATTTAAATCGAAAAATCGGATGTCTTATCTATCGGAAATCAATTTCCCGATTGAAGAAGTTGTCAAAAATGTTACATAATAAATTGAACTTACCTTACGGCAATAGTTTGCAACTCTTTACAATTATTACAGCATACAATACTATATTTACATAATAAATTACATTTATTATTAAATTAAACCTATTTGTGCAATTGTTGTTACTGTACATGTATTAAATAAATATGATCTGCCATTCTGCAGTGTGATGAATATGATGGTATCGAATCATTGAGAGGGGTTCTTTTTTTTTACGCTCAAACCATCGAAAATCATGAAATATAAATGGGATTGCCGCATGTTTAATTTACAAACCACGTTTTTTTTTATTGAAATCAAAAAAAAAAAACATGATTTTCCGTTGTGATAATAAGGTGAAAATCTACAGATGATCATTGAAAAATTTTAAGATATTTCCTTATATAGTTCCAAACTCTCGCCAATGTAAATCGGCTGATGTATTTATTATTTTTCGGAATGGTAAAAATTGGTTTAACTCATAAATTGAAACCAATAAACATTTTATAATAGTTTCATGATCAGGATCCTATATAAGACAGTCTTTTTTTTTTTTTTNATAAATTAATTTTAANAAAAAAAAAAAAAATATATTCAACTTCAACATAAAAAATGACTGATCCTTTTTACCACGAAAACAATGCAATCGCTTCCTGGTTCCTAGGTCCACGAGCTGAGAACAGTGAATTGGTCCGTAAATTTTATAACAAGACGATTAATCAACAGAAGGAAGCACGACGCAACTATTTCCCAGATGACCCTTTTTTCATCACGAGATCGATGCAAAATTCGGCAGGATTCAAAAGAAATATGCGTTATCTTCAGAAACGACTTAATCTCCTCTCAGATAAACTCGCTCAGAAAACTATACCGTACTGGTCCCCACGTTATATGGCTCACATGACCATGGAATCATCTATTCCAGCAAACCTTGGTTACTTAGCTGCATTGCAATACAACCAGAACAATGTTGCTATTGAGGGATCCCCATTGACCACTTGGCTTGAAATATTTGTTGGAAAGCAGCTTTGCGAACTGCTTGGTTTTGACGTTTACTGGAATCCAAGTGAGAAGAATCTTGATAATATCGATGACGAGATAATAGAGAGTCAACCGGAAAATGTTCCCAGGATTCAAGGGTGGGGTCATATTACCTGCGATGGTTCAGTAGCAAATCTGGAATCAATTTGGTACGCACAGTATATAATGTTTGACGTATATACAGTATTCACGCTTCATTTTCAATAACTAATAAAATTCCTCGTATTGCTTTTTATATACTCACAGGGCAGGTGAAGTTAACTCTAATGCTGTTCAATAGTAAATGTGTGTGCTTTCTTAATTTAACCTTCTTTTTTTTTTCTTTTACTATATTATGCATTAAAACAGCACGTAATCTCAAATTTTATCCGCTCTCCGTCCGATTGGCTATAGATGAAGGTTCTCTCTCTTTCATTGGTTCAAGTTTCAAAGTTGAACTAGCTAATGGCCAAGAGTATAAGTTACTCATAGATTGTACTACATGGGAATTGCTCAATCTCAAACCGGTCACGATACTTGATATTCCCGACCGATTGTACAAAGAGCACGGAATTACTCCACAATTCTTGCAGAACGCGCTCAAAGACTACAGCATTCAGACTGTTGGAAAGGATTACCTAGAGAAAAAGTTTCAAATTACAGATCCCATATTGTATTTTACAACTACAACAATTCATTATTCATGGCCCAAAGGTTGTGGTAAGTTTATCACATTTATTCAAAATATGTTATACATTTAAAATGAAATAATATCGCTAATTCCTTTTTTAACTGATAGCAATTGTGGGAATTGGTTCGAAAAATCTGAAACCAGTCCCTGTAGACAACTCGGCACGTATGGATATGAATGAGCTCAACAAGTTGCTTATACAATGCGTTCAAAATAAACAGGCTATCTACGCAGTAGTGGCAATTATGGGATCAACAGAGCATGGCGCCTGTGATCCGTTGGGTGATATTATAAAGCTTAGAACTAAGTTTGAGCGCCATTATGGACTCAGCTTTGTTATTCACGCAGATGCTGCATGGGGCGGTTATTTCCGTTCTATGCTTATTAAACCGCCCATTGGTTCTCGTCACGAGAAAGAATCTGATTCATTTTTACCCAAGTTAGCACTGAATTCGTATACTGAAGAACATTTAGATAATTTAAAAAATTGTGATTCTGTTACTATTGATCCACATAAGAGTGGTTATATCCCTTATCCTGCTGGTGGTCTATGTTATCGTGACCAACGCATGAGATATTTGGTCACATGGGCAAGTCCAGTCATCATTCGTCCAAATGAAGAAAGTATTGGAATCTATGGTGTAGAGGGGAGGTAAGTTTGAATAACATGGGTGTAAACCACATTATTTTTCGTGATAATAAATTAATTCTATATGTTCTTGATTATTTAGCAAACCAGGTGCGGCTTCAGCAGCTACCTGGCTTTCTCATGATACCATTGGTCTCCATCAGAAAGGTTATGGAACATTATTGGGTAAAGTGGCTTTTACATGTTCTAAGGTAAAATTTTATATAAAAAAAAAATTATATTTTCTTTTCCTGTATTTATATGACTTAATTTCTTTCATAGATTTATTGTCATTGGGCCACCATGTCAACTAATCATGACGACTTTACTATTACTCCGTTTAATATGCTTCCTAGTGAGAAGCGTTTTCCATTAAATTTAGAAGCGATTGAAAAGCAGAAAACATCTATCCGTAAACTTATCGTTGAAAGGACAGATCGTGAGATTGTAGAGAGCGAAGCTGCCAAAAATCTCATTAAACAACTTGGTTCTGATCTTACAGTAAACGCTTTTGTATGTAACTTTAAAATAAAAGTTAAAGAAAATAATAAGATAATTTATAAAGTGAACGAGGATATCAATGAAGCAAATTATCTTAATCAGCGCTTATATGAAAAATTTTCGTTCACTTCTGCTAAAGATACAAACGCAGATAAATCTATAATCTTAACTTCCACTAGATTCAGACAGAAAGATTATGGAGATTGCCTTACAAACTTTAAGAATCGTATCGGTTTAAAAGGTGACCAGGACTTGTATGTGCTGGTTAATGTTGTTATGTCTCCCTGGGTCACTGAATCCGGGTTCTTTCATGAACTGACAAAAAAGTTCAAGAGCACTTTGCAGGATATTGTTAAGGTAATCCGATCAATATTACCCTTTTTTGTGACGTGTACATTTTTTTTTATCAGTCTTATTTACATGTATTATTATACTATACATTATAGCTCTCAATTATTCGTAATACAGTTAAACCAGACCATCATAAATTTGTTATACAAGGTACCGATCAACTCTTTTTCACAAATTTATCCATGTTCCAAATGGAAAACCAGCGTCAGCAGGTAATCATCACGGCAGATATACCATCAGAAATAAAAGATACTTTCCTAAAGCTTCGCAAAGATGATCCATCGCATGTATACTACCTTGGAAATCAATATAAAATGACACTAGATGAGATTGCACGCAATGGACGGTCTTTCATGGGAGTTATTTATAAAAATTTCGACCCAAAAAATAAGTATGCAAATTTGACAATAATTTTTAAAATTGCTTTTCTTTAAAGAATATCATCTTTATCGTGATTTCTTTTTGTTTCCTAGAAAAGCTATGGTTTTGATCAAAGGTTTTCAAGTGACTAATGTTCGAGTGCTCAAGAAACGTCATTTAGGAACAACATTCCAAGATGAAACCTACAATGATCATATGCCATTCTACATTTATGGTACAGGACGACAGTTGCATATTGATCACATGCTTCTCAAATATCCATCCATTCAACTCTCAGCTGAATGTATTAAACTCGAAATTACTTCTGGCAACTTGACACAAAATCAGAGAGAACGTGGCATCATTGCTCATATAATTGATGTTCGTGAAAACACCATGCAACCATTCCAAGAAACAGAAAAGCTTGGGAATTCATTCTTTTTTCAAGAAGGACGTACATTTCATGTGGAGCTTTATGAAGATCCGATACCTGATCCATATCAAAACGGTCCAGGTTTAAATAATGTTTATAATGAAAATCCATTTGCCATAGGGACGATTAGATTGCCCCTTAAGAATGAAGGATGTGTGTTTGTCGATTCTTACTTTATTAATAAGGATCCGACCGCAGATAGGAAGATTAAATAAACGTGGGAATTTCGTTTTAGCCAATTAGAAATCACTTCGCCCACGATTTTCTAATCTTAGAACCAAAAATTTTTGGTATCTTTCACAAATATTTTCTTGTAAAAAATAGTAATTATATATAATATCCAACACTAGAATTTGTTAATAGACTTAAATTTTGAAGAACACTATGTTTTATTAAACTGAATAAAAAGTAAAAAAAAATACATAAAATCTGATTTTTAAAAACATATTTAAAATGGTTTAAAATATTTAAATTTTGTCACGAAATTTCTGTATAAAGAAAAGAATTAAAAAATATACATAGTGAAAATTCACAGAAGTTGAAATAAAACTACTACTATGATGCATAACATCAAAAATTTAGTGTAAGTTCTAAATGTAATCTAGTTTTAGTTAAAAATAGGTACATTCTTAAGAGGTATCTCTTAAATAGTTAAGGTATGGTTTTGTTATTTAGGTACGGTATGATCAAATTTTTGCAGGTACGAATATTTTTTTCTGATCATACCTGTACCTAAAACTCTTTGTACGTATATATATACAACCAATGTTGCGGGTACTGTACGATCCTAACTATTAAAAAGCATACCTGCAACTTTATTTAATTATATAGTATAAAAACATTATACTTAGTATAGTCAACCCCTGGATAATTGACAACCAGGAATGTGGCTCCACTTTTTGTTTTTATTTGTGGTTAACTACACTAAAATCTTTATAAATA
>QKYT01000023.1:217370-239703 GCA_003550305.1 Glomus cerebriforme
CATAAATGATAATTATTGACCTGGGCGAAAATTTGTCCAAAAAAAAATAATAATAAAATATATGTATTAAAATTAGTATAATCCGAGCGCAACCTTATTTTGGGGGTGTGGGGTTAAATGTTTCAGATTCCAATTATCTAGTTAGATAAGATTTTTTATATAAACGGGCATGTGATTTTTGATAAATGTATCGTTAGATGAGATTCAATTCTTTAGAAACTTTTTTTTTTTTTTACGAGTAATATAAATCTTTATTGTATAATTTATAAGTGATTAATCACCTCTAAAAATGTCACGTTTTAAGACATATTACTCTGATATTACAACCAATTTTTAGAATTCCAATTAAAACCTTGTCTATAATATCTATAATTATGTATCTTTTTTTTTATAGTTCTTTGGCGATTTGTTTGTATCAATTATGCAATATACAGACAAGATGCATTCACAAACATTTTAAGTAATTTGTTCTCTTCATATTATTCAAAGAAGTTTTTTAATCATTCTCATTGTTCTCATGATAGTTGTTAATAATTATATTTTAAATTAAATCAAGGCTAATAGAGTATAACTGATAGGTTTACATTATTGCTTTAAAACCTTGTCTATATACTTGATACTTAAATCTGATTTATAGTTAGTTATATTAATAAATATACTCTTTAAAATAAAATCACTGAATCAAATCACTAATTTTTCTAATCTTAAAGATAAAACATATACTCTATATACTTTATAAAGTAATATAAGATTATTATACAAGAAACAAATTCACCCTTTATACTTTACTGATTTAAATAATGTAAAGTTTGTATAGATTAGTTTATATTTTGTATCAATTCATTTTAATATTTTTTAAATCTGAAAAAAATAGAAATTTTTTTTTTAGATAAAATCAAATTTTTATACTTTCAAGTATATAAATGCTACTCAGATTTAAAATAATTTGGAACTTAAGAAAAAATTTTGAAATTTGGTATATGAGTTTGAATTTGAAATGGATTTGGTACTTTGTAATTTGAAATTTGGATTTTGAGTTTTAAATTTTAGTAGTGGTATTTGTTTACTAAAATTTATAATATTATAATAATTCTTTTTTAAAAAAAAAAATCATAAATACAGTATTCAGTTATTTAAAAAAAATATACATTTATAAAAAGTAAATTATATATTTATAAAGTATTATAAATAAACATCTTTACAAATTTAAAAATAAATACTAAAATATTTATTAAAAGTAATATAAACTTAAAATTTTTTAATTAAATATTTTTTGATAAATAAATATTTGCTATATTTATTCTATTTTTATAACATATTATTTTTTATAAATTATAATATTTTTGAACTATAATATCTTTAAATATTACTGTATATCACAGGTCAAAATGTAATAATATATTAATATATTATTACATCTTAGTTCATTCAGACTATAATATACTAGGAGTCTAGGACATTATAATTTACTTAAGTATATAGTAATCAACTAAATTATGATATTTAGAATGTTATAGTCTATTTGGTATATATTGATTAACTAAATTATAATGTCTCAAGTAGACTATAATGTTCTGGTACATATTAATCAATATATTATTATGTCTGGTAATATATTATACTTTATTATGACCAGTTTTTTTAGTTGTTAATATAGGATTTAAATTAATCAGTCATATAATATTAAGTTATCTTAGCTTTATATCAGATAATTATTATGAAGTATCTTTACAATTCAGATGGCATAATAAATTTTAGTTAACCAATAAGTTAAAAGAATATGAAATGAAAAGTCTTACCAATTTTTTGTAAGAAAATTCTAAATTAAAGAAAATAAGATCTGCATTAAAACTTGAGAATTATATTAAGGAGTTATATAAGTAATTTATAATATTATAACTGAAATTTAATAAGCATTATTTTTACAGTTATTACTTTTGGTAAAAGATGGTTAAAAAAATAATAATTAATTTAGGAAATATTTTTTCTACCAAAAATAGTATTTTTTTATTCAGATCATGTAAAGTAATCTATTCATAATTTTTTATATATCAGTTAATTTAATAATATTTTTTTATTTCTTAAATAAAATATATATTATATTTTTTATAATAAATCTTGATAAGTTACATTTATAATAATGCAATTCAATTATCTGAATATTTTTGTATTATATTTTAATTTTGTATAAATATGAGATAAAAAGTATTAGCTAATTAATATTTTTACTATTTTCAAGCATGTTTTATTTTAGAAGTAAAAAAAACTTTTATATCTATAAACCAGCTGACATAATTTTGAAAGTGCATTTTAAATAAATAAGAAAAAATAAATTGCACAGATTAAGTATTTAGAAATAATTATTTTAATTACTTATATAATATTATATTAATAGAATTAAAATAGTATTTTATTATCAGTTATGTATATTTTAGATTAATCTCATAAAATCTATCATCAAAAAAAATCTTGAATTATTTTGAAGTAATGTAAAAAGAATAATTGGTATTATTATTAAGTTATTAAAGAATTATATTAATGTAGATAGTTATAAAAGGACTAGAATAAAAAATTTATTAGAAAATAATATGTATCATAGGTAACAATTTTGATCTTTGTATTTATTTTTTGTATGTATTGATAAAGTAAGTTTTTATATTCACAATATTAAATAATTCTTATTATATATAAAAAAATAATATTAGCTATATTAGTTAGCAAAGCTAATCCATTCAAACTTGAAATAATAAGATGGTAAATTAACGAGCTTGAGATTGCAAATATGCAGATAAGTTATTAGAAATATGCTATTTAAATTTTTAGAAAGAATTGTAAAACTAGAACAAGTTTTAATGAAAAGAGAGTTAAAGAAAAATTACAAATTCTAAACTAAATGTATCCAAATAGCTAAAAAATTTTTAATAAAAAATCTGCAGTTGAGTATTGCTCTCTTTTCTTGAATAAATTAGAATTTGATGTTTCCTTTTAAAAATATTAAATTGTATTGAAGTGCAAAAAGCTTAATATTAGTTTTATAGTTAGTATAAGAATATTAAAAAATTTGAAAATATTATTAATTGTAATTGGCAAAAGAAATATATTATTATATTATCAAGATAATAAAATTTTCTTTTTAAAGTATTATATAATAAAAATCTGAAAATTATTATTTTAAAAAGAATACAAAAAATTAAGAAATTTATTGATTAATAAGTATCAAAAAGTTTTGATTTTCTATGATCAATAACATATAATTTTATATTTAAATTACAGATAAATATTATAAAATCAATTGATATTTATGTGATTTAGACTGATACAAACAAGATTTTGAGATTAAATTAGCTGTTTTTTATAATATATTCAAAAATATATTAAAAAACTATCATATCTTTTTGTATATAAATTTATACTATTATTGATTAGTAAAAATATCTCTTTAAAGGTTTACTTTTTTATAGTAATTAAGATCACAATAATAAAATAGCAAATAGTGTGAATATTTAATAAAAATATTTTGATTTAAATGCATTATAGAAATTTATATAGCTATATATTGTATATATTTTATATATAAATAATAATTAAGAATAAATATATACTGTTATATATTATTGATTTAGATATTTTTTCTATGATTTATTAAGTATTTTGAGATCCAGTTAGAGAATACTATTTTAAAACTAAGAAATATTATACTTGAAATTGTTTCATATTTTTTAATTATGATTACTAAATTTATAATTAAGAGAAAATAATTACTTTCTGATGCTATTATATAAATTGCAAAATGAAAAAATTTTTATTGATATTCAAATTTCAATACAAATTCAGAATAGTAAAAACATATTATAAGAAATAAATAATGCATTATAAAATTGCTAATATTTCATTTTTGAATTTTATATTACCCATGAACATATTAACAATAATAGTAAGAATGATTATATTTTCAAATAGTTTTATGATAATACTCTATTAGATAAGATTAAAAAATTAAGAATATGTAAAATCTATAGGTTATTTAAATTAAAAATTTTTGCAATGAATATATAAATTATTTAACAATTTTAGTTTAGTTAAAACAGATATTTTTACAAAACTTTTTACATTTTTATTTGCATTAATTGCAAATCATTTCTCTAACTGTATATCTGAAATAATAGAATGTTATTATTAGGTTTAAATTAAAAAAACTTTATATATTTACCATTTATATTGAAATATATAATTAAAATTAATAATAAAAAAATGATTAAATACTTTATTTATAGTGATTTTTTATTTTATTTTTTTATTAATATTAACAGAAAAATACATATCATAAAATATATTATTTTTATTTATTTATCTATATTATATCATATAATTGTAATTTAAGATAATTTAAATTTGGAAAATAAAATAGTTATGTAAGATCAACTAGCCTAAAATATGTAGAAGATATTTGGTAAAATTTTTGCTAAATTTATTTTTTTTTTCTAAGCTTACATTATACTCATATATATATTATATATAGTAATACATTATAGACATTTATAAGTATATAATTGTATATAATTATAAGCATTTATTAATCTAAGATTATGTAATATATTTTTTTATTCAAAAGTTCTAGTATATTTTTTATTATATAATTTATATAGTTAATGGTATAGATTGTAATATTAAGGATAGGATTTACTTTATATATAAATAATATAAGATTTATAAATCAAAATTTATATTAATCATTTATTAAGATCATGTGATTTTAAAATCAAATGAAAATGAAAAAATTTAAAAAAGATTTTTTATTAATCACCAAATATATTTTTTTTAAATTTACATTCAAAAAGAAGATGAAATTTACTTTTTTCATTAGTTATTTTTGAATTAATATATATAAATAAATGTAAAAAAAAAAATAATTTTTAATATTATTATCATAATTTTTTATATATTATAACATTTTGCTTTGCTTTTTCATTTTATTATAAATTTATAGCAATTCAATTATTACTTTTCAAAACATTTAATATTTTATATTTGAATATTAATATAAAAAATATATAAATATTAAAAAATTAAATGATATAATTAGTTAGATAATTGAACTATTAACTTGCAAAGTTTTACAAGTTTAAATCTAATTTTAAAGTATATTATTTTAATAATTTGCAACTTATTTTAAATAACTTGCAGGTTATTATATATTCTTAGTAATTTTTTGGATTAATCTTATTAATAACTTATATTTAAAACTATACTATTTAATAGTTTTTATCTTTAAAGAGCACAGTTTTTATTTAAATTTCATAAATTAAAAATTTTTTTTTACTTGAATAAAGTTAAATTTGATGATTTTTGCCATAATTTTTATATAATTATATAACTTGATAGTTTATACCCTTAAAATAAAATAAAAATAAATAATATGATTTTTTATAAATCTAAAAAAGATAAGTAATATACTTTTATATGTCATAGTTTTTTACTAATTTTACAGTTAAAAAAGGATTAAAGTATTATAAATTATTTATATAATCAAAAATACTAATGGATAATTCTAAAATCCTGTTTATTCATAGATTAGATAATTTGCAAATCAAAAAAGATATAAAATTTATACTAATATTTCTGATAATTTTATTTTTAGAATAGCTAATTTTTCACAAAAATAATTATACAGATCTATATGATATTTTTTATAAATACTTTGACTATTTTCTTTATTTTTAATTTATATTAAAAGAAAAAATTATCTATTGCAAAAGGACTTTAAATCAAACTATATTACAAACATTTTTTTTTATTTACTTTAACAATAGAGAAGATAGTTATTAAAGACAAGATTTTAAAAAGATGAACCTATTTAACTGTTATTCAATTTTACTTTTGTTTACTTATTATTCTCTAATTTAAGAAAATAGTAAAACAAAAGTTTTACTGTAAAATCATGAAAATAAGCATCCCTTAAAAATAAGCACTTCTCCTTATTTTGCACGATTTCATATAGCAATAAAACATAAGAATATATATAAAAAAATATTGCAAAAATAAGTACTTTCCCAAATTTTTCATTCAGATCCCTTGCAAAAAGGAGGTGCTTATTTTCATGATTTTATGGTAATATTCTAATTTTTATAAGTATCAATAAATAAATACAAAATTCTTATTATATAAGCATATATATAAAAAATTACAAATCACAAATGTTTCACTATAAAAAAATAATAATAAAAAATAATGTAAAATAAATCTATCTTATTTTTTTACTTCACATTTGCTTCATTCTGAAATTATATCTGTATTCTTCCAAAGCAATGTTTTGTAATATAATGATTTTATACTTTTTATTCTTTTATTATTCAGTAGTATATATTTCTTGTTTTATATTATCAAAAACTATAAACTCTTCATACATATTTCTAAAATTACCAATAAACTTAATGCAAAAATTAATATAATTATTACTATAGAAATTAAGAAGATCATTTCTAAAATTAATAGTAAACTTATCATAGGACTCAATACCAAAATCATAAACTTACTTTATATAATACAAAAATTAATATATTTATTATTGTAAAGCTTAGCAGAATTAATACTAAATTTAATAATAAATTTATTGCAAAAATTAAAAAAATTAATTTACATGATACTAATTATATTTTTGAAATACAAAAAGTTTTTAATAATATGATTATAAGAATTAATAATATTAAAAAAATCTATTTTAATAAATTTGGCAAAATTTTATCTGAATTCAATGTCTTTATCAAAGTTTTTCAAAATGAAATTATTCAATATTATATAATTATCCAAAAACTTTAGGTTAATTTTAATTAGCTGAGTGTAGCCAATTAATTTGAGATTTTAAATCTTATTCAAATAAAGAAAAGAAAGATACTATAGATTATGCATTTGAAATTGTAAGATGTAAAATTCATGAACTTATTAGAAAAAATATTGGAAAAGAAATTGTAAAAAACTTTTATTATAGTATAAGGAAACTGCATTACATTTTTATGTATCAGGTTGGTAATGCATGTATGGTTGTATATTTTTTATTACTAGTGTCACACCCAATTTTAATTCAAAATTACTATTTATTTGAAGAACTTAGATTTTTATGGCAGTATAAATCCTATTTGTCATACTTATTTGTTACTGCATTCTGATACACAAAAAAGGGATACAGGAAATTCAAAGTTTAGCATAGTAATATTAGGTAGACAGTAAAGAATTTAGATAATAATATGAGATAGTGAGCTATATTATAGTCTAAGGGCCAGTATGATTTCTCCCAACTATCCCAGTATCATCCCAAGATTTTAATTTTTGTGGTGCAATATTACCAGGAAAAAAATATCATTATTTTTTTTGCACTTTAAATTTTCATGCTTATTAGTTATATTTATGTAAAAAGTATTAAAAAATCTATGTATAAAAATTAATATTCTTTATATTCTAACATTATATTATTAAAAACTAAAAATGAAAATTTTCAAAAAAATATAAAAATATCATTCATAAATTCTGTGAATATTTAACATATTTTGATAAAAATTAATATCTAAATAATTCTATATCTGTTAAACAACTTGCTTAAACTTTAAAAGATAATTTACTTTAAACAAAATACTAAAATTATGTTATAAATAAAAATAATAAATAAATAAAAATAAAAATAATGCATAGATATGCAATAAATATTAATAAAAATAATAACATATCTTTAAAATAAATTTCACATTCAAGCCCAAGTTTTATTCAGCTTTTATTAACACCTTTTGTAAAAAAAAAATATTTGATAAAAAGAGATTGTAACACGTAAACAAATCTGATGCGCCACAAAATCACGTGGGGGAATCTTTGGGGATATGAACATGTTTTGGTGTTTTAAAACATGTTTTAAACATGTTTTAAAACATTAAGCACTTTAATAGCCTTTACTACGTAATACATATTTGCAACAAAAATCACTTATAAGGTTGCTTAAAAATACAAATAAAAGTTGTTTATTGATTATAATAATCATGTCGATCAATGTTTTAAAACAATAAGATTTAAATTGTTTTAAAACATCTTTGTTTTAAAACACATGCCATCCCTATTTGGGGAAGTGGATTTCTCCCTTTAAACGAGATCTACAATCATTTTTTTTTATTCATTTTTTTACTTAGTCGGCCCATTTCTCACGTATTATTTTACAAAAATTTTACTTCGAATTTTTTAAATGTGTGTGTATTTTACAAGTGATATTCCGTATAAATTTGAATCGTGATATTCTCTAGTATAAGTTGATAAAGAATTGCTATAAATTAATAAATCGCTAAAATTCAGTTAAAAACGCATAAATTGATATAAATCACTAAATTATTGATAAATATGCCCGGAGAAACTGTTAAGGTCATTTTAGACGAGGTTTATGATAAATCTGTACCTAAACCTACCGTCCTGGATATGATTTGGAACATGTTAACTATCATTACCGTGGTTATGAATATAATCTGATTATGAAGTAGAAATTCGGGTAAGAAATGCTCTACAAGACTTACTTTCTAAGAGTAGTTCAAACGACCTTAACCAATATGGCTTAATATTTAAAGTATGGTGGAATAAACAAGTGAAAGGGCTAGACTAATCCATATATAAATTCTCTAATTTTCATAGATTTTCTGTTGCTTAACACAGAATACAAAGTATTTCTCAATTTAATTGAATAAACAAGTGTTGAACAAATTCTAGAGTGCGTGAACTAAATGTAACAGAAGTAATTAGTAATGCTTCAGCCTTCGCAGCGTGATTGATAGCTTCCAGACTAGTTATTAGAAAATTTTATCCTTTTTTTTAAAAAAAAGATACTCTATCTTGGAAAGTTTAGGGCAGGAAAGGATGTAAAAACATAACTGGGTCGTTTATCACATTCAAACAATTATTTATTATCTAAAGCAAGAATTAAGATGGAATTTAATTTTTTATAGAAACACCGATAGTTTGGATGTTACGCTTTTTGATTAAAATATATTATTTATTCATCTTTTGTATGTCAATAAATTAAAATTCATGAATTTAAAAAATTAATTAAAGGAGAAAGTTAAATAATTTGATGAAATACATTATAATAATTACAAATTATAGATAAAATCAGGATGAAGATCACCCATATTTGTAATTTCTTCTTCAGTTTTTCCTTCTAAAAACGATTGTGGATTTTCTCTCTTTTTCTTATTTAAAGTTTTGAAGACAAAATATTGGATAATTGAAATACATGTTGCAATAATTAAAAATGCCATAGATATTGAATGAGCAAAGAAATAGTGCGGAAAATCTTTTTGTCGATAAATTTGTGATGCTACTGCACCTCCTATATGTGCACACATCATTACCATTGCTGTTGATATACTTCTTTTCGCATGACCTGCTATATTATTCGTTATCCTGTTAAAAAGGATGAAGAGAAAGGTGAGATATTAATTTTATTAAAAGTAAAAATGGTAATAAATTATAAAAATTTACCATGCGATTGCAGTTACAGTTGCAGGAAACAAACCAGCTCCAACGATACAGGCACCAACATATTTTCCTAAATAAATAATTTAATGTCAATTTAAAACAACTACATTGCAATCACCCTTTTATAAAAAATAAATTTGCTTACCTGGGATGCCTACTGAAGGTACGGCTAATAAGATATAGCCAATAATTGCGATAAATAAACCTGAGATGATAAATGGACTGCGAACAATTTTACGGTCCGAAATTATAGCTACAATTAATCCTGATATACCGGCACTGAAAAATGGTGGTACTGATAATAATTGTGATTTAACTGTCATATGGTTTAAAGAATAATAAATAAATTTATTGAATAACTATTAAATGAGAAAACTTGATTTAAATAAAAAAATTTTATAATTACCAAAATCAAATCCCATTCCATTTACTATTGTTGGAATAAATAATGAGTAAGAATAAAATGTTATTGAACTTACACCAAGATATAACATAGCTAAATAAACTTTCTAAAATAATAATAATAATAATAATAAGTTATTAAAGCAAAGATATTTAAATATTACTATTAATGCATAATTTACGTACCCAATCTGTTAATGCGGCGTAAATTTGCTTTTTATCATATTTTGTTACATGAGCTTTTCCTGCATCATTTTTTAATCGTTCAACAGCATATTTACGTTCTTCTTCACTAAGCCACATACTTTTTTCAGGATAATTAGACAGATAGAAATAAGAAATTATAGAGACTACAACTGTCAGTAATCCTTCAATTAAAAATAACTTTTTAAAATTAAAGGATCTTGTCAGTAAGAGAAAGTTATCGTGACAAAACAGAAAGTTAATACTTAATACATACCCACTGCCACCCTTTTAGATATAACCTTCCATCTAATCTTACAATACCATATGCTAATAAACCACTAAATGAACCAGCAAAACTAGGTCCAACAGATAATATGGCTATACGAAAATTTATTTCTGATCGTTTATACCATGTGGATATATAATAAATTGCGCCTGGAAAGAATCCTGATTCACAGACACCTAAAAAAAATCTTGCCGTCATTAACCCTGAAAAATTAGTCACCTGGAATAAAAATTCAATTTTAATTTTATTTTAATTTAAACATTAAATTAATTTCTTGCTTCGAAAGTTAAAACTTACAAATGCCATAAGCGTCATTACAACTCCCCATGATATCATTATAAAAGGAACTAAAATATAAAAAATTAAATTAAGAAAAGGCACTCAAAAGATAATTTAACGTAGTAATAAATATCTATTTACTCCACACAGAGGGATTTGTTCTAACGAGCATGAAATTCGAAGGAATTTCAAATAAAATATATCCACTACAAAAAGAAATATATCATTATCTTATTATTCAATTTGTATCAAAAGTATTTTATTTTAAAAAGGTTACTTACATGAAGAAAATACTTAGACACCAATTAAATTGTGTACCAACCAATCCAAGATCTTTTTCAATGTGTGCCAATTTCGCGTTTCCAATATTTACTCTAATAATAATCGGCAGCCGGCAGGGATACGTGATGAATTATATAGGTGATAAACAAATTTCACATGAAAAGGAAATCGTTGTTTTAAATTACCTGTCCAAGAAACTTAAGAGATATAACAAAGTTAATATTGGCATAATTTTAAGATCTATTTTTCTTAATAATTTCTTTTCAAGTTCTTTATTCTCAACAAATTTCTCTTCGCCATTATTGGATACTTCATTTTTATTAATGGATTCTTCATCTTTTAGAGAATTATTAGTTTCCATCTTCGTTGATGAAATGTGGGGGAATGTGGGGTCGATATTGTCTGTATAATTTGATCTTTAATAAATTGGTTGTATTTATAGTTAAATTTTTTTTTTTTTTCTACTAACTATAATTATTTTTTTTTTTTCACTAATTAAAATTTTGAAGAATCATTTCCAATTTGAGCTCTAATTAGAAACTATATTGGATCTTCGCAATAGAAAGTTTTCCCCCCTCTATTGCAAAGATCCAATATAAGAAATAGATCGCTATAAAATGTGACGGTACATCAATAATAGTACATCATCATAAGAAGATAATTCCTCATTACAAAAATTAACTTTGCATGATCTGCCCATTTCGGGTTAGCTTCTAGATGATCGGGGAGGGATCCACAAACCAATCTACATGCATATGAATATGGATCGGAGGTGACCCAGTAAGTACCCTACTACCCCAGTAGGACCCCGGATAATTATAATAAAGGTCACATACGAGGTACTAATTAAAAATTGACAGAAATATACATAATTTTAGCTATTTTAATATACACTTTTATCATATGACCCTTTATATATATTATAAATATCCTTTTTTATCATATGACTTCAATACAATTTTTTTTACTAAAAAAAATAGGCAGGAAAGCTTTATTATGTATTAAATTTATTCAGCATTACCATTAGTTAATTTTGTAGCAATAATCAATTGTAATTTATCTATAATTGATTTAAAAAAATTATAGATTGCCATTTCTTTTTTCCCCACAATTAAATATCCCATATTTTCAGTAAAATTTTCACAACTACCTAAATAATAAATGATCAAATGACTAGGAATATGTGAAAACAAAACATATTTTGGTTCATTCATTGGAAAACATCCAAAAATATTGGGAATTTGTTCTATATAAACACATACCGAAATATAAGAAAGTGAATCAATACAGTTAGTACTATCAATATAAGAATGATAATTTGATAGTTTATGATACATAGCCAAAAATTGAACAAGGCATATTTTCAATCCCAAAAGTGCAAATGCATAACCACCACATTTGGCAGGATTTTCTAAAGTAATATTTGCAACACTAATGTTTGGCAAAGCTAAATAAATTATAGTAAATTGTAAATTAATAAACTAAATTATAAATTCACAAACAATAATCAAGAATTTACCTGGAGCATCTTGATGTCTTTCTAATACTTCTAAATGTTTTCTATTTTGCCATCTTTTAGTTCTTAAGATTCCAGATTTTGCACCATCATTTTGAGCCAAAGCAATTATATTATTAATTTTATTTGGATTGAGATTTAAAGTTGAATTATAGGTCACGTAAATCCTTTCCATTCTTTGATTTGAATAAGCTTCATGTTTACAGCGTTGTGAAATTAAATATGAAATATCCAATCTTCGATAGATTTATTATATCATGGATTTGAAATTTTGCTATTTATATAAAATTGATGTAACACTGCATATGATATTTCCCAAAATATACGCTTAAAAATTAAAAATAACATGTGACCTTAAAAATTTGCCCAAAATTATATACTTTTTTTCTGTGACCTAATTTTGTGATACTCTATTTTGACATGTAACCTTTACTTAAAATACCTATTTTTTCATATGACCTTTCGATTAAAACATAAAATTATATACTTTTTTTGCATATGACCTTTATTATAATTATCCGGGGGTCCTACTCCAGTATCACCAAAAAAATTTTTCACCCCTCACGTGACTTTTAATAAATTTTACTGCAAATATTTTCTTATATAGCAGTCATTGTGCATGTAACAAAATTAAGGAGCAAATTTTTTTTATGATAGTAATATTAAAAATTATGTTATAGTATAATCTTTTTTTTTTTGATACATAACAGTTAAAATACAAATAAAAGAAAATAAAATGATCTAACCTAAATAAAATTAATGGATCTTACTTTTATCTAGTTTACATAAATAAAAACCTAAAAAGTAAAACTAATCTAGATCCCTATACTATGAATCTAATATAAAAGTATGCCCAACTAATTACTTTATAATAAGAGATAGAAGTCAAGTTTTTACTATAGTTTTATAATAGTTTCACAAAGTTTTGTTAGTTTTGCCATTTATAATAAGTTTAGATAGGTTTTGCCTTTTGTTAAGTTTTGCTAACTAGTTTTATCAAATTACTACATTTCGTCATTTTACCTATTTTCTAAACCCTCTAGTTTCACTAAACAATCTTAATCAAAAGAATATCCCCTCTAGTCTCTTAAAATAAGTTAAAGGAGAGTTGTATACTAACCCTCACAACTGTCAGATCTATTTGGAGAACTGTTTGGTAAACTTAGGTGCTAAAAACTTTTAACATAAAAGATAAAAGTTAAGACACATATATATCTTAACATTTTAGAAGTAATAAATGGTAAAACATATTGAATTTCTGATAAGTTTATTATGGATAATATAACATAAATTTGATAAATTTATTACATTGTGGTAAATTTATCATACACAAAATGAATTTTTCTGAAAGATTTAATATTATGGTAAATTTATTCAATATAAAATAAAATTTTCTTGTTTGCTATTTATATTGAAAATTGATGTAACACTGCATATGATATTTTTCAAATATACGCTTTTACTAGAAAAATCACATGTGACCTTAAAATTTTATTTAAAATTATATACTTTTTTTACATATGATCTTTATTATAATTATCTGAAGTCCTATTTGACCCATGAGTTTAATCTAGTACATTTCCATAGAAAAGATCTTGATCAATCAGTTCAAAATAGAGACTGTGACTAGATAAAGATGGTATCCTTGAGACCAGAATAATAGAAGCAGGATTATTTGACATTAAGACTTCTTGATCAGAAAAAGAAGCTGTCTTAATCATACAGTGAAAAAGCTAAAGATATTTATAAAATTGATATTAGAATTTATTTACTAATCTACATAAAATATAAGCAGAAATAGTATAAAAAATACTAAAGTTAGTTCTTAACAAATTCTAATAAAAAAGTAGAAAAGAAGCCTTATAATAAGAGAAGAGACTAATTAAATAGTAGAGGTAAAAATTGAATCCAAATATCTAGATTTAAGAATTCAAAGTGGTAAGAAAAATCTATTGGTTGAGAATTATGAGAGTTAGCTTATGTACAGATTATTATGTTCAGGAGTTTATATTTGAACTGGTCAAAAAAATAGGAAAGAAAATAAGAGAGAAGGCTTATATACTGGAAAAAGAGTTGGAAGCAACAAATAAAATACATTCACATAGATATTTAAGTGATTTTGAAAAGGCAATATAAAGAAAATAGTTAAGTTTATAAGAAAGGTATTAAAAATATCGATGTTAAAGAATATTCATAATCAGAAATTCTGAGAATTGTAATTTATAACAGAAAATAAAAAACTTTGAGTAATGACTTTGAGCTTTACCTAAAGATAAAAGTTTAGAAGAAGAATAAGCAAATTTTAATAACAACTAAGTTAAATTCTAATCAATTGAAAAAAAGTTAAAACTAAGAAAAAAAGTCTATTTAAAGAAATAAATTTGATAAACATAGAGAAAGAAAATTATTGTGAATAAATAAAATGAAAAGCTAAATCTATTCTAGTATTATTATGAGATCACGAAACAGATAAATCTGAGTTAAATTTTAAGAAAAGCATAAATAAAGAATCCTATTTATTTAAAGAAGTGATAAAATAAACAAGAGAATCTGTAAAATTATGCAAAAAATTGTCTGAATAAGCTTTAATTTTCTCTAATATAAAATATAATTGTTTGAAGGAAATAAGTTTTGCTAATTGGAATCAAAGGAAATATAAATTATTATTCTTCTAAAAAGGTTTTATGACTGGACTAATAATAGCATTAATCCTATTGATAATTGAAATAAAATCAGTAAAAAAGATAATGGAGGTATTGTTTTAATTTTTAAAATAATTTGAGGAAAGTTATGATATTATATTGAAATTTCTCAAAATTCAAATACAAAAGATTAGATTGTTAAGAAGAATAAAACAGAGAAGGAGTATAAGCAGACTTAACTTTATTTATTTATAATTTTTTTGACTATAAATCTCTTATAAATGAATATAGACAGAATATTTTAATATTTTATATACTTCATTTGCTTGCAAGGATTCATTATTTTACTCTCTTCTTTAGATTACATGCTCTAAATATATTTATCTTTTTTATATAGGTATTTTATCATTTCATATAATTCTTATATAACTACTTTTTTAAAGAGTGAGAAGCTATCTATTTACTTTTCAATCATCCTTTCCAATTAGTAAATCTATTTAATTACAAACTCAACCATTAGATATATCATTATGTCAATTAATAAGAAATAAATAAATTCAACTATCCAATTGAAGACTTCACCATGCATTCTTCTAGTATTTTATATTGGTAACTATCAAGCATAGATGAATTTATTAATAAGGTAAAACTTTGTAATATAATCAAGGGTAAAATTTCAAAAATATAAATATTAAAATATATAGATGGAATATATAATAGTGTTTTATATAAAAATTAGATTTAGGTTTAAATTTAAGTTTTAATGATAATTCTAGTGCTTTATATAATAGATTAGTTAATTACTTTGATAGATCATAGGTATAGGATCAAAAAATGATTAATGAAGTATAAGAATCTTTTGCTAAAAAGTTTTAATAATAAGATTTATCTTTACAAATTATCATTTTACATAATAAGTTATGCTTTTCTTTAATAGAGGTATATTTGTAATTTATTACATATATTTATCACTTAGATATTAAATACAAAAAAAAATAATTAATTAATTATAGTTAGACCTCTATATAGTTGGCATTATACTTTAATTGTGAGTTATGAATGTATTTATTCCTAAAAAATAAATTTTATACAGATGGTGGCCAAAATTATTTGGCTACATAATTATCTCATCATCCAGTGATCCAAATTTGATAAATAATGGCTCATTAGACGTATCTCATCAAGATGAGTTGAATGGTAATTAGCTCATATTTCTAGCATCGATGGATCATGAGATAATTGCCAGAACATCCAATTTTTCTTAAATTAAAAATTTTGGCTAGAACACGTTTATGATATTATTTCGCCATCCAGTGATTCAAATTTGATGAATAAAGGCTTATTGGATCCATCTCATTTAGATGAATCAAATGATGCTAGATCATATCTTTAGGATCAATAGATGTGAAGATATAATTAAAAAATATATTTTGGACATTTTAACAATTATCTCGTAATCTTTTAATACTAGAGATATAAGGTAATCATCATTCAATTCATATTAATGAGACGAATCCAATGAGACTTTAGTTGTAAAATTTGAATCACTAGATGGTGAGATAATCACAAGTGTCCGGATAATTTTGGCCACCATCTGTATATGCTATTTATCTATTTATTATTCATGATCAAAAACTATTTAAATTTCTATTGGATAAATTTATAAAGAAAATCATAAATTGCTTGCACCAAAATTTTTTAAGCATTTTTTTTTTATTTTTCATAACTGTAACATAAAATTTTTTTACATTTTCTCACCCATATTCAAGGATACCATCCAACTACTATAATATTTCTGTAATATTTTAAGTCAAGGTTTAAGAAATTGTTATTTAAAAGAAATTAATTTCTAAACATGAAATGTGAATAAATTTAAGAGATATAAGAATTGGCACTTCAACTTCATTAACCTTTTTTGGCTGTATACAGTTTGTTGTAAATATGAAGCTCCTAATATTATATTCTTTCCACTTAAAAAATTAATGTGAGTTGCGCTTAAATCTTTAGAATAGTTTTAATGATATAACTCACAGTCAATATTTGTATCAAGTTGTTGATTATAGATGGTATCTTGCCCTATTAAGGATTAAGGATGTAAAATTTAGATACCAATTTATTTATGTACCTTGAGTACATCATGCTCATACTATAACTAATACTTGCCAATCACTTTAATCACTATTACAGGTTATTACTTATTACCACTATTAAAAGAATCTCTGGTTATAAGATGTTAATTTTAGGTTGTAAGTATTTTTTTTTTAAGATGATTTTAGAATAAATATTAGTACTCTGATGATGTCTAACAGGTGGCGAATAGCATAATTGCCTCCTATTAGGGATGTCATGAAGGGGTTAATTTTTTATTTATAATAGATTATTTCTGTTCCAAGCTAAAAGCTTAGGATTTCCTTAGACTTCATAGTTATTTCTTTCACTTCAAAGCCATACGTTATGCTAATAAAGTTCAACTCGGGCTTATGTCTTTGCCTATATTATCTCCTTTTTGAAGAATAGCTGTGATTTCTATCCCATTTATATTTTCAATAATTTAAAAACATTTTGTGGTCTTTCTATATGACAAATTTTAGCGTTTAAATAATGCAGTATTAGCCAATTTCACATTTAAATCTCAAATTTATCTTACACTACTTAGAAGGTATTATAATAGTTTAGTTAATTTAGTTAATATTAGTAATAACTCAATGTATTTAACTTATAATTATAATAAAAACTCATAATCAAGTTTATTTTATATTATAGCAAAATCATGTTTACTGTGTCTCAATTTTTTTAATGAGTAATAGTATTATTTTTTTAAATTAATTAGTATTTTACTTTTTTCATTTTTTTAATGAGTAAATAATGGTATTTTTTTTAGAGTAATGATATTTTTTTTTAATGAATAATGGTATTTTTTTTAATGAGTAATGGTATTATTTTTTTTTCAAAATTAATAATAATTTTTTTAAAAAAAAAATATAAAAAAATAACTTATTTTTGCAAAATCTTTTTATTTATTTAATTAATAAAATTTTTTAAAATGTGGAGCGATCCTGAGACTAAGTTATTAATTGAAGAAAGATATAATTTTTTTATTTTATTTATTATAGGAATAGGAATTTTTTTTTCTTTTTTGGATTCACTATTTTTTTCACTTTATTTTTTTTTTAATACATAAATAGGGGGATTTACATGTATTTTTTTCATTTATAAAAAAGTAATTGTTAAAATATTGGAAAAAATTTTTAGATGTGCAGATTTAAAAAATTTTTTGCAAAATATTTTACATTAAAATACTAATTAAAAAATATATATATTTAAAATAATAAAATGCATAATAAAGTTACTTATACTGTATATATAATATAACTCTTTATTCTAATATTATAAACTTAAAGTATATTAATTAGCATGTTAGAATCATGTGTACTACTTACATCACCACTCTTCCATACATTTCTTATCAATAATATATGTTTTACGTTCCAATTTCATAAAACTTACATATCTATCAATTGCAGTAATATCAATAAATTGTATAGAATTATCACCTATAAAGGAAGTTATACCTAATGCATCTTTATTAACTTTACTTGTCCATTTAACGTTTGCTAACATTTTTTCTGATTCATATACTTGTATATGAGAAAATAATTTACCTGAGCATAAAATGTTTCTACTATGAATTCTGGTGTAGCACTTGGTATATGAGCCCATTTATTAACTTTTAAACGTATCTTAATTAAAATTATATTAAATATAAACTTGTAAAATTTAATAAATAAATATATTACATAAAATACTAACCAAAATGTTATAATTAATTTGAGCCCAGTTTTTATTTCTACATATCCATTCTGATCCAATTACTCGTCCATCTGAAGTTAATAAATGATCAAATTTTATTCCATTGGTTTCAAAATCCTAAAGAATATAATATTAGTCAATATCTATCTTAAAGTTAAAAATAAAATAAATACATACACTTAATTGCATTCCTGATGTATAATCATCTATTGCAAATAAATAATCTTTTATTTTCTTAATTTCTTGAAATATGAGAGTATATTATTTAGAAGTCTATTGGATCTCTTCTTCATAATTCTCATTTATATAAACTAAGTGCTCTTTATATTCTTTACAAAATATAGGTAAAAATATCTGTTCATAAATTTTTTTATAATAATATAAATTATTAAATAATTTTAATAAATATACATTGTTTGTTAAATTTTTATATGAATGAAATCTTGATTTTGCAAGTGGTTGTAACATTTCACAAGTACGCTTTATAGGAAACTGCCATATTGATTAATATAGACCAGTATTTTGGATACTATCAGCAACATGTAAAATATAATGAAAGCACACTTTCATTGCACTTAATTGGATATTCAAAAACTGATAATAATAACTAAAAATGGTATGTTAATAAAAACTGTATAAATTTCAAATAATAAAAAAATAAATTTACAACATACCATTCATAATGCTCATAAAATTATAATAATAAACTTCTTATATCATTTAGATTATCTAAAGATAATGTTTATTTTTGATAAAGCTGAACAGCCTTAACAAATAAGGACCAACCTTTTAGATATTTTGCTGGTAAATGATCTTTCAACAATGATAAGGAGTATAAGATTATCCAAAAAGACCATTCCTCTGCTTTATAACCATTATAATGATGAACTATATTTTGTGATGGATGGCCAAATTCAGTTGAAATAGATTTTTTAGCAGTTTTTATTTCAGTTTTAATTTCTTCTCATTGATTGTTATTAAGTATATATGGTTGATTATTGAGAGTAAAATCATTAAAAAAGGAGCTTATCCAATGTTTTACCATATATAAAGTGATGTTTTCATAAAATAAATGCATTATATCTACTGGAAAATATTTAGGAAATTGAGTTGTTTTTATATCTAATAATATACTACGTCCTATAACACCTGTTTTAAAATTTTAAAATAAATTATTATTTGGTTTGCAGCAAAAAAAAATCATCAGGCTCATTATTTACCTAACTCAGAAATTATTTTGTTACATGCTTTTGATAGTGGTATTGTCATTATTTGCTCAATTCTTATCTTATAATCATTGTGAGTTCTTTGTGATAAATTTGATGGATTATAATTTTTATTTATTTCATTTAATAAAGACATAGGTAGTGTAGTTGGATAATATATATGATTAAAATAGATTTTCCAAATATCACAATACTGGCATGCTTTATAAGAATTATGACCTGTTAATACTTAATAAAGTAAGTTTTAACAATCCAGAAGTATCACCTGACCAGGAGAGTACCATAACTTTTAGGAGAAAATTTTCATTCGTAACACTATCATAATATTCTACACCATCTATAAGTTTACAATTATTTTTAACAATTTTTTTTTTGTTATAATTTATATCATAATATATTTAAAATTACCTTTTAATAAATATAATTCTTCAACTATTGGTTTTATAAAAGAATTAAAATCTTTTGGGATCTTGGAACCAGAAATGATTGAAGTAATAAGTAAATTTTCTTTTTTTACACGTTGATTGGGTAGCAAATTAGTATTAATAAATAAAACTATTCAGTAATCATCACATTTTTGTCTGAATAGTTGGTAACCATCAACTGAACCTAAAAGTGCAATATCGCAATCATCTTAAAAATATACTTTTTGTGATAGATATTTGTATTGAAAACCATTAAACACATCACTAATAGTACTATTTTCATTTCTAGCAGCATATTTAGACCGATAATGTAATTGTCTTGCACATGTTGGATCTTTGATATTGAATAATAAATTGATCCTGAATTGAAAAATATGCTACTTGTGCTCTTGATCAACCTTCCTCTTGATAATGTTTAGCTTTACAATAGATACACCTGTTTAGTGATTTATAATTACTAGTAAAGGCAGAACATGAATTAAGATACATGACAACAAAAATTGGTTTAAGTGAAATCAGATTTTTAAGTGTTTTATTAATAAATATTGACTTGTAGAATAACCATTTGCTGCAGTAGTAAGTTCATTGAATGCAGCATCAGTAATATTTTGTCGAACTTTTATCTCAAGAAAATGCAACCCTCTAGCAATCTCATCATTAATATTAGACCCTATAGAACAATATTTATGTATTTAATAATTATCATATTATAAATAATTTAAATAATTATTATATTATAAATAATTTAAATAATTATTATATTTATACCTGCTATTGAATTAATACTATCATCAGATAATTCATCATCGCTACTATATAATCCTTTTTGTAATGTTTCAAAAGTATTATTATCATCAAAAGAATCATATAAATTTTCATTTTCTGAAAAATTATTATTTTTTAATAATAAATTGTTATTCTCTTCTAATAAATTCTCATTTCCTAGTAAATATTTTTCATTTTCATTTACATTAGATTCATTAAATAAATCAACAATCATTTTTTTAACAGTTGCTGAAGTTGATGCTTCTGCATTTTCATCACAGTTATCACAGTCTTCTTGATTGTAATCATAGTAATTATTATCAATTATTATGAGAACAGATGATGTAGAAGTTCTTGAAGAAGTTTCTCAATTTGAAGTATCATTATCAGAAATAGAAGATCCTAAAGATCTTCCTTCATTATCTTTATCATTATCATCCTTATCATTATCTTCATCATCATCATAATCTTCAGCATTATCATCATCGTTATTGTCATCATTGTCATCATTATGATTATAATTTTTCTTTGTTTTTTTAAAATATCTCCATTTTGTAGTAGGATGAACATAATTACCAATATAATCTGTTTCCTTTTTTTTACATTTGGAACATATACATAATACTTTATTATTCAACATATTTTTTTCAACACTTTTTTTAATTAAAAAATTTTTTTTTTATATGATTTGTGCATCAATATATCACAAATTGTATTGTTTGTGACAAATTTTATAGGGTAAAAAAATTTTGATTTACCCTTATTCAGAATCAATTATGTCAGAATTAATTATATGAATCGTAAATAATTATATTATAATGATACATAGCCTTTTTTAATAATAAATTACTGCAACTGTACCATAATTATACAGTGGTTGTATCTCAATACTACTGAATTGAAGTCTTATGATGAAATGATTGTAATTTTAAAAATAATCCTTCTTTTTATACACAATATCATACTGTCAAATTTTTTTTTTTAAAAAAAAATATAAAAAAATAACTTATTTT
>QKYT01000023.1:250159-287392 GCA_003550305.1 Glomus cerebriforme
AAAAAAAAAAACTAGACCTTATGAGAAACAAAGATATATGTAATCATTATTTCATAATTTCCTTACCGAATATATTCATATGATCACAGAATTTTCTAACGTGGTACTTCTATTACTTATCTATGTTACGCAGACAACTATATTGCGCAAGAAGAAGCAGGAATGGTACTGTAGATCGTGTAGATCAAAGATCTCACCTTTTAAAAAAAAATGTGTAATTCTTTTTCCCACATCAAAGCCAATCAAGCCACCAAAATCAATCGACTGATTTTCATTGATCTTCCTTCGAGTTTTTTTTTATATTGGTCCCTCGGATATTATATAATAAATTACAACTTTTGACGTACAGTAAATCTTTCAATTTACAATTATCAACCCGATTTTTAAAGATAATGATGAACTGATGAATTGCATAATTAATGTAATATTCGTTTACTCAAATTCTGATGTTTCATTATGGATCCAATAAAAGGTTGATTATCTACGAATAGAATCTATTTTACTATAAATATCACGCAAATCTATACAAAAACAAGAATAAAAGAAAATAGTACAAAAACTAGAATTATTATATGTATTTTATTTATATATGACGTAAAAATGTTCCAAGTAAAAGATTAAAAAGAGAATAATTATCATCAGACCCTTTTAAAGTAAATGTAATATCATTTAAAATTAAACAAGTTAAATTAATTGAAATATGATTAATAAAATCGGATAAAATATCTTCAGTTAATCCATCAATATTAACATCATTAATACTAATTAATGTTAATTTCTTACAATTCTCAAATATAGGATAAAGTAAATTCAACATTTCTCCTTCATGTATAGAAATAATAAAATTACAAAGATTTAAACAAAATTTAGAAATAGTTTTTAAAAGATTAGAATTAATACGTAAATCTATATCTAAATGAAGATAATTTAATAAAGAACCATTATTCGTAATCATTGAAATGAAAGGGGATACTTCAATTGAAGATGATTGATAAGTTTTCGTAAATCTAAGATCTTTTAAATTAAGAAATTTAGAATAAATTAATAAAGGATCTAATTCTTCACAAATTCTAATACCATTTAATGATAATTCTATTAAATTTATACAATTTGATAAATATTTTGCTTCATCATTTTTAAGATTTCTATGAGAAATTAATTCAAGTTTTTGTAATGAATATGATTTTCTTGATATTGCTTCAAATACCAAAGACATATCAGCATTATATTCATTTCTTATACTAAGTGAAAGAAGATTTTGTTGAGAATCTATTAATTGAACCAATTCTTTTAATTTACTATCATCAAATATATTATTATTTGATATTGTTACGGATAATGAAGTTATATTGTGTACATAATTAGAGAATCGAAGGAATGTTGTAGGATCAATATTTGGTTGATGACAATTAAAAGTAGTTAAATTATTAAAACATTTACTTGTATCATGATTTAATAAATAATTTTCCATATAATATTCTACAAAATTAAAATCTGAAAGACCTGAATAATTATTTCCTATGTATAAAGATTCAATTTTTGAACATCTTTCAACGATAACATTTAAAATTTGTTGAATTATTAAAAAGAATTGTTCTTTTAAAAGTTTTGTATCAAAAGAAGAATTTGATAAATTTGTTTTAAAAATTTTTTTTAATAATTTAATTTTAATTCGATAAGATGTAAAAGGTTTTTGTTGATATAATTTTGGACGATTATTATAATGTTTCTTTTGTGTAGAATAATGGTTTTTTATCCATTCTAAAACAATTTTTGCTAAATTATCTGAATGAAGATTTTTAAGAAAACAAGGATAATTAAAAGATGGTGAAATAATTGTTGATGAATTATGATATAATAAATTATTTTGATTTACGTCAAAAAAATAAAAAAATATTGAAATTAATTTATAACGATATTTAAAATTTTCAGGAATATTAAAAGGTTGTTGCCAAAGAAATTTAATACTATTTTTACACCATTGACGATTTATTAATATGGTTGAATGAAAAGTTTTATAATCATTATTATTGACGTATTGTAAAATATTTTGTATGCATTCGTTAGGTAAATTTGTCATCTTTTAATTATTAACTGACGTAAGTAAGGAATAGGAGGTAATTTTCGTTTTAAAAAAGGATGATTAATAAAAATTAAAAAAAAAAAAAAAAAAAAAATAAAAAAAAAAAAAAAAAAAAAAAGGAATTCAAAAAAAATAGAAAAATTAAGTTACAAAATATGCAACATTTTATTATTATATAAAACACAATAACAAATCACGGAATATCCTAATTTCAATTATCATAACAAATATTTCCAAATTATCAAATCAGATATTATATACTAAATTGGGTTAGAACTCCGTTTATTAGTACATTTTCCGTTCTTTTACAATTTATTTTTATTTTCCCTTGTTATACCTTTTAATTTATAAGATCTTCAATTCCTAAAATGAATATAAAAAATTGTTAATAGTTCAATTCTTATCCAGGAAACCCCGCAATTATTGTTTTTTAATTTGTTCAAAAAAGGAATGTTCAATAAATAACTTTTTGTTACACAGTCTTTGGAAAAGAAACTACATATATATATTTATTTATTTGCAACACAGAATCACTTAAAATAATTATACATATTATTTTACGTAAACTACGAATTTCTTAATTAATGTTCATTATAAAAAATTATTTTCACATCATCTGATGAAATGAATGGTTTAGCATGTGATACTAAATTTTATCGTTTCAAAAAATCAAAATAAAATTTTTTTATTGCGTCACCTAACCTCAAATTTTTTTTTTTTAAAATGAAACCATAATTTGATTGATTTTTTTGATATGATATTCTGGGTTCAGGGCAGCAGGGCAGGATTTATGTATTCGTGTTTGTTAGTGTCGCATGATACATTGTTTAAACAGCCTATCAAATGTGTAATTGAGTAACAATAAACAAGTAATATAACTGGTCGATCCTAAGTTCGTATTAAGGTTCGACTATTCGAGAAAAAAAATCATTTTTTTTTTTTAAAAAGTTTCTCTTTTTCTATTTAACAAATATTTTATAAAAAATTTTAAATTATTGTAAAGAATGTCATATCATTTACTCGCAAAACTTTCGCGTGATCTTAATAAAATTTTTGAGACCAAAGCTTATTATGATGTTATTATTCGTGTAGGAGATAAAGGAGATGCTAAAGAATTTCAAGCCCATTCTCTTATTCTTCGAGCTAGAGTACCTTATTTTCATCAATATTTACAAAGTAATCAAGCAAAACAAGAATATGATAAAATTGTAATCACCAGTCATACTATTTCTCCCGCAATTTTTGAAATTATTCTCAAGTAGGTTTAATTTTTTTAAAACAAAAATCATCTTTAACGCGTAAATTTATCGAAAAAATCTTCATCATTCACTTTCTTTTCTTTTTTTCTTTTTTTTCTTTTTTTTTAGATATATTTATACAGGTAGACTCGAATTTTTGAATTGCGTTGGAAAGCAAGCACTTGATTTACTTTTTGCAGCTGATGATCTTGGACTTGAAGAAGCATTAGGTCAAATTCAAGAATATTTGATTTATCAACAAAAAGATTGGATGAATAAAAATTTTTATATATATCATAAATCAATTTATAATAGAAAATCTTTTAGTACCTTACAAAATCATTATACTACGAGAATATCATTTAATCCTTTAGAAGTATTTGAAGCTCCAAATAGTTTTAATCCAAAAATTTTATCATCACTTGATGAAGTTGGATGTTTAAAATTAAATGAAAATACTTGGGGTTTTATTGTTAATTGGGCAAAATTACAAATTCCTACTTTAACGAATCAAGTTACAAAATGGAATAAAAAAGATTGGGAAGATTTTAAAGAAACTTTAAATCCATGTATTCCATGGAAAAGTATTATGAATTTAAATTGGAATGAATTTTATGATCTTTTAATTTCTTGTGAACCTTTTTTACCTACCGAAAAATTTAATGCTGTTTTATTACATCAATTGAAAAAAGAATGTTCTTCAATTTCTGTTATTAGATCTCCAATCTCTTTTCAATTTAATGAAACAATTATTAATATTTGTCATGCTACTTTAATTTCAAGTTGGATTGATAAAAGAGATTTAACCCCTTATTTACCTGCTGATATTCCTTATGAATTTAGATTAGTTATAAGAGGTCGTCGTGATGGTTTCTCTCCTGATACTTTTCATTTAAAATGTGGAAATTTACAAAAAACTGTAGTTGTATTTAAATCAAGTAAATCCACTTCAATTTATGGTGGTTATAATCCTTTAGATTGGAAATTTGATCATACAACTTCTGATAGTTTTATATTTCATTTTGATTATGATACTGCTGATTTAACAAGACTTAATAGATTTGCTATTCAAAGGAGACCTGGTTACGGTCCTTGTTTTGGTGCTGAAGGTTTATTGGCTTTTCCTAATGGTAAACGTTCTATATTATGGATGTCAAATGATAATTCAAATTCTTTACCTATTATTGATTATGAAGTTTATCAAATTTTTGAAAAACCAAAAAGATCTACTAATTTAGCTGCTTCTTCATCATCTTCTAACAATAGTAATAATTGTTATACTCATAGAAAGAGATAATCTGAAAAAAAAAAAAAATCCATCGAAATGATAGAAATGTGGGATTATAAAATGAATATCGAATATTAGATATTATTTAAGATTTTATATTATTTAATATTTTTTTCTTTACCATTTGTTTTTTTTATAAGGTGATATGGGTTAGAATCGTTAACGTTAAAAGATTATTGATTGTAAACTTTTTTTTTTTTTAAAAAAAAAATTGTATTATTATTTTGTATATTTATGGATTTTCTTTCTTTTGGATGGGAGGAATCTTTATTTTAATAAAACTTTTGTTTTTGTTATTATTTTAAATTTATTATTATTACAAAAAGTATAAAAAAGTTTTATTTTTTTTTCTCGAAAAAATATATATATATAGTAATAAATAAATTATTATACATAAAATAAAAAAAAAATCTAAATTATTTAAATTGTTCACAATAATAATAATAATAATTTTTACTATTATTAACTCCCTTTTTTCTAAAAATATGATCAATCGATTTCTTTTGATCTTTTTACTAATAATAAGAAATGTAAAAAAAAAAAGAAAAAGAAAACTGAAATGCATTAATACAAAAATTAAAATTAAATAGATTAAATAATTTTAATTTAACATATATTTTGTATATATATTATATATATATGTATATATATTTTTACCTTATAATCAAGAGGATCCATCTTTTGTGATATTTATGATATCTAAGTCTGGCAACCATTCAATGTTAACAATTTTCTCAGCGGAACCTTCACGCTCAATAGAACATTTTTTAACACGTCTCCCTTTTATCTTGGAAATTTCTTCAATCATATCTATCAATCCTTCTCTCTCCCCTTTAACATTACAAATTAAATATTTAACATCTCGACCTTCATAATTCTCCAAAAAAACTTTAAGTGTCTCCATGTCCAAACAATCATACCTAAAATCTAATTTTATAACATTTGGTGGAATTTTTTTAGAAAATTCTATGATAGTCTTTTCAGACATATTTGCAAACCCATCAATACCAAATAATTCAATTTTTGAACATTTTTTTAATACATTATATATACCAGGCATATCATCATCCTCATTATAATAAGTGGTAAAAGTGATTAAATTTTCGCAATGATTTGCTACAGTATCTAATAATTTAGGATGATAACCTAATTTAAATTCTAAACTTAAATCCTCCAAATGAGAACCATTATTCCTTATCAACCCGACGAATGGATCATTATCTTTTTGTAAATTATTATTATTCCCATTATTAATAAAAGTACTATATATTCGAAGTACTTTTAATTTTGTAAAGAAGGCATTTGTTAATAAAGTCATCTTACCACGTAATCTAACACAAGTGAACATTAATTCTTTAAGTTGATAAAGTTTTGTTATATATTCTAGTTGTTCATCATCAATATTAACGTAATGTAATTTTAATTTTTTAAGAGAATTGGATTGTGAAACAAGAGATGATAAATCGATTGAAATGTCATTACATTTATGATCCTTAAAGATATTAATTTGTTCCAAAGATTCTTGTGATTCAATAAGTTTTGATAAATTAATTAATTTACCATCACGATATACATGTCTAAATATTTGTATGGATAAAGTTTTAATCTTTTTAGAAATTAAAGAAAGATTATATAAAACTGAAAGATTTGTTGCGGGTAAATTACAATCAAATCTTGTTATCCTTGCTAATGCGTTACGAGCATTAGGTGTTGACGTTAAAGCATCAAAGATAGAATCATTATAAATTGGATAATGCCAATCTTTCATTGAAAAAGTTAACCTTTCCAATCTATTTCTTTGTAAGATTACTTCATAAAGAGCTTTTACAACTTCTGCTTTTTTATGTTGAGAAACTTTATACTCATCTTGAATACTCGAAGAATTGATTTTTCGTATTGATTTATTATTATACTCATCTTGTTGAAGAGGATATAATTTATCATTTGTAATAATATTCTCCAAATTACGAGGATAACATCTAAAAACTTGTTTCCATAAATTAACAAAATCCAAATGTCTTATAAAAGAAGGATAATCAAAAGTTGTTTTCTCTGGTACTGGAAGATCCTTTTCTTTAATTTTGAATTGTTTCTTTTTATCATCATCAATAAATGATGCCAAAATTGGAATAATCTTATAATTATTCTGTGAATCAGATGGTGGTGAGTTGAATGGTTTCTTCCAAAGAAACAAAACTGTATTTTGACACCACGTTCGATTTACTAGTAATGCAGAATGCAATGTTTTGTTATCTTTCTCTTCCACATATTTTAAAATATCTTGAATACATTCGTTTGGTAAATAAAATGATGACATTATTTAATATAAATTTTTTTTTTAAANTTTTTTTTAAAGAAAAAAAAACTGCGGAACATAAAATTAATTGTGTAATTTAGAAAGGGCGAAAAGTTTTCGATTATTATTTGAATACCTTTTATATGTATCACCAACCTATAAAAACCCGTCTCAGGTTAGCTGCTGATTAATTTGCATTACCAAGCAACTGAAGCAAGTGATAATTTGATTGATGTGATAATATACTATGATATCTATTAGCATTGATATTGGAATTTGTAATAATTTGTCATATTAATTGATTGACGAAAATTTTAACCAAATAAATTTTTTAATTTTTTTTTAATCACATTGTTGGATGGTCAAATTCAAAAATAAGACATTACATTCTTCTAATATTTTTTATAACGAATTTATCAATAGAAGATAAAAGGTAATCATCACAATAAATTAATTGAATTAATTTCCTTTTTAAAAAATGATGATTTAAAGTTCCTAATTGTTAAGAATACTATTAACCATATTAGTAAAAAAATATATTCTATTTTTATTTATTTATTAATTATTATTAATCATTGAACGCGTCTTCATAGAATTTTTTTCTATATTGATATATATTTTTTACACATCGGTAATCTGTCAGAATGCGCGATAATGACATAAAGTTGCGTGCTTTTTTAATTTATTCTTAATTTACGAGGGGCGTGTTTTACTATGAAACCTTGATACGGTTAATAAATAAATCACATGATAAATGAAAAGATCCGACAATTAAACACGGTTATCTATCTTTTTTTTAAAATTAAAAAAGTTCCATTAAAAAACCTTAAAACCATTTTATCACATACCGTAGTACGGACATTCTCAATGTGATTAAATTTTGAGCGTTGGCTAAACGTTACATGATCGGCATCAAAAACAATATCTTATGTACAGTATATAAAAGAAAACAGGTCATAATTGGTTAGTGTGAAGTTAAGTTATTGTCTCCTCAAGTTTAACCTTTTTTAAATATATGAAATTGCCATTACTTTATGTTATTTATATGTGAAAAGATTTAATAAAAAGAATGCTTCAAAGAAATTTTTGGTATAATAATTTATTAATAAATAATAAAAATCAATTTTAATTATAATTTTTTCTTTTTATGATCTTAATCTAATTCTTCAAATCTATGTCCAGTTCTCAATCTAAATATATCAGATATTATAAAAATTCTTTAGGTTTACCGCCAGTACCACCAGCTTGATCATAAACTAAACCCGCAACCTTATAAGCTAATTTGTCACACTCTTCTCTGGTAGCAGCTTCAGCATATACACGTACAACATCTTCTGTTCCTGATGGTCTATTACAAAGAAAAAAATCAACCAATTAAATTTATTATATACATAAAAACATTTAATGTTTTTATCATTCTTACCTAACAAAAGATCTACCATCTTTATATTCTGATACTAATTTATTAATTTGTTCTTGAAGTCCTGCTGGTTCTACAAGTTTTCGTTCAGCATCAGTAGTTTTAAATATATGACGATTTTCGACCTGAATGAGAAAAAAAAATTAATTTAATACTTTAAATTATAAAAAAAAAACAATAATTTATAATTATTATACTTACAACTACTTTTACTAAACGATTTGGTAAATCAGAATAAGCTTGATCCCATTGTTTTAAAGTCCATTGACGATTAGTTAGAATGGCTTCTACAAGTAATAAATCTGATAAAGCATCACCAACTGTTTGATTGATTAAATCGGTTAATGCTCGTAATTTTTCGATTGCATTTTCTTGTTCTGCTGTTTGACTTTAATAATAATCACCGATTAGTTTGTTTCTATACTGAATAAGAATTGAGACGCGTTAATAAGAGTTACCTACCCTTTAACAGATTGAATTGTTTTTAAGGCCTTTTGGCTAAATAATACGGTTCCATGTCCATTAGCTTCAAAGTAAACACCAACATCATATTTTTCTGCCTCATGATGGAGATGTTTAACACCCGTCGGTACACAAGACACTGGTACATTCTATTTATACAATTAATTTACAATTAGAATTTTACAAAATAAGTATAGTTAGCATATACTAATGAAAACTTACCAAAACTTTTTCCAGGTACGTTGTGGAACTTCCATTCGCGTAAGCAGTTTGAACAACTCCAACATTAATTCCTTCGAGACCCGCAGTTTTAACTAGATCAATAATAAAACCACCAGCTAATCCAGCAATTTTATCACCATCCAGTAATCTAAATGTACCATCTTTTACAAAAATAAAATTCAAGAAAAAAAAAATTACTAAGTTGAAAAAATAAATAAACATCACATTGAATCAAATTTATCAACCTTCATCAACGTAGTAATATACGATACGGTCAGCATCTCCATCAAATGAGGCTGCACGATCCTGATATTTAATACTACATCCAAAAGGAAGTTTTTGACCAGTTTTAACAAAATCAGCACCGCACTTTGTAGATAAATTATTAATAATTATTCTGCATTATAAAAATATTTATAAAGGTGAGTAAGAGAATATTCATTACCTGATAATTTAATTTGCCTTGAGTCGTGTAATCATCGTTGATTAATATGACTTCTAAATTGTCATTTCCAATATGTTTTGCGAGTTCTCTCATTTTTGGAGCTCCAACACCATTTGCTGCGTCAATATAAATTGGGCTTAGACGTGGCTTACCTACCTGATAAATTGACAGCATCATTATTATTCGCGAAAATTTAATCATATGAATGCTAAATGAATGACAACTTACCACAATTTTACGGAAAGCGATCGCAAGTTTCTTATAATAACCTTCTTCCGTTGGTTCACCATAACTATCCATAGTACCTTGTGTATTATAACAACGAGTAACATAATGAAGTTGTGGCGTTGTTTTAATACCAAAATCGATGATCTTGGCGTTAAGAGCTTTAAGCCCATCAACAAGTGCGGAAACTAAAGCTGGACCACTAGGTCTAGTATCCCTAGCATAAACTACACTAGCAGGTTTCGATTCATCGATATCATTTTTAGAAATGATCTGTTTAATAACATCAACCAAATCATCTTCAGTTTGAGCATTTGCTAAAAGAGTAGCATAATCTTCCCATGATTGTTCTAACATTTCACCATAAGGATCAACAAGCTTAACACCATTATCTTGTTCAGGATTGTGAGAAGCGGTAATCATGATACCGATAGTTTTGGAATCAAGTTTTTTTGAACGTAAAACTCCCAAGATACCAACTCGGAAAATCACAGAATCCAATAAATCTGCTCTAAATAATCCAAAAAGTAAGAGCATTAAAATTATAGTTTTATAATAAATTTATAATGATATTAAAAAATTTTTTAAATAAATCATACTTCATACGAAAACCAGCAGTTCCATAGGTATACTTGATATTTTGGGGTTTTGGATGATAAACAGCTGCAGCTTTAATTTGATCGTAATTGATAGAATTCTGCATAATTTTTTTTTAAAAAAAATAAATGGAATCAAAGATGATACGCGATATAAATATTAAATAGAAATATAGAAGAAAAAGAGAATTAAAAGTTTTAAGTTTTCGAAAAAGTAAAGCACATCAATTTATTTATAATCGAAAATCGATTATTTTGCCTTATTTAGTAGAAATTTGAAAAAAGCATAACAAAGCGGTGCATTAGTTACACTAAATTTAATTTGCTGCTCGCATAATTGAATACGATTTGCAGCAAGTTGTACTCCATATATAGAAGGAATGTAACACTTAAAAATTTTTTTTAATTTGTAAATTTTATACATTATTTGATGGAAGAGATGGAAGAAAGATTTTCTCTTCCAAATCCTGGAGAGCTTCTTATATATGATTTTCGTCCATTGAATCAAGATTTCCTCGCCTCAACATCAGAATCCATATCATCATCTAATAACAATTCCACTTTAAAGGTTTTACAATGGAATGTAGAAAGAAATTATTGTTCGGAATTAATTCTTTCCACGTTAAAGTCACTTAACCCAGATATAGCATTAATTCAAGAAATTGATATAAATTGTAAAAGATCTTCATCCAAAAATCATTTTAAGGAAATTGCCAAAGAATTAAAATGGAAGGGAGGATTTGTTTGTGAATTTCTGGAATTAGAAAGTGAAGTTAGAAGTGAAAGAGATCAAGGTGGTGGTTTACATGGAAATGCGATTTTTACAAAACATGATATTACGTTTAGAGTACTTGATCATAAATATCATCCTATGGATTGGGACGAAGATGGCGAGAAGTTGAATGAACCTCGAAAAGGAAAGTAAGTAGTAGATTTCCCTGAAATAATAAGTGAATTTTTTTTAAGGTTTAACATTCTTGAGCTTTTATTTGATAATGTAGGAGATATACATTAGTTGGTGAAGTAGAAACTTCAATTGGACCACCAATATTATGCTACTGTGTGCATTTAGAGGTATTTAGGTGATACGGAAAGGTGATACAATTTTGCAATACCTGCTAATTTATCATTCAATATCTTATCAGGTATTTTGTGGTATAATTGGTCGTATATCACAATTTTCCGATATACTATTAGACTCCATTTCTAATGTTCAAACTCATCCATATCAATTAATTTTTGGAGATTTAAATACAATGGGTCATTCCATAGCTAGACTTTCACCTAAATTTTGTCAAGATCGATATAGATTTCTTTCACTTGGAATAACAGAATCTGAATGGTGGGATAAAAATTTATTTGATTGGCACATAAAAGATGGCGAAATAAATTTAAAATTACAATCGGGTGGTTTAAAAATATTCAATGCTCTATTATCTTTATTATCTTTCCAAGATAATAATTATGATTTAGAGAAAGTAACATTATCTGGATTCACTATTGATGTATTAAAATCAGCAAGAAATCCGGGATTTTATGATCCTTGGTCTTGTACTAATGATATAACTTTTCATAATCCAAATTATTTCGGTTTATTTAAAGCCAAACTTGATTGGACTCTTTTACATGGTTTCGAAGTTGTTAATAGATGGATTGGCAATCACGATTATAAGGCTAGCGATCATAAATATTTAATGGTAGAAATTAAATTTGATGATCTACAAGATATGAATGGAGAGGTTTGGGAAAAAAGGAGGACACATTGGAAAAACAACAGTGGTGAAAATAATGAAAACAAAGGAATTGGAAGAATTGGAAAGTGGGTGAGTTTTATTGGAATTATTACTGTCGGACTTTGGACTGTGAGGTTAATGAGAAAGTAATTTATGTAATTTATACAAGAATTTTATGATGGCCCATCTAATCAAGATAAAAACGTGCAAAAAATTAAAATTGAAATTAATCATATGTCAAATTCTCAGACTAGTACAAAAAAGTCGAAAATAGTTAAACAAATTAGGATGCTTTAATTTTAATTAAAAACAGAAAAGCCAGTATCCTTTGCAGGCAAATCTGTCTACGTTAGGTATAAATAAATATAGACACGTACTTTTTTTTTAAAGCTAATTATACAAATGAAATGTTATTGGAAGCTTTCCTGTGCACAAGATTTGAATTTGGTAAATTTTTTATCGATTATCTTGGATTGATCAAGATAATTTTTTTTTCATATTAACCTCCACTTGACACGTTAGACACGTTGGATCATAGACTCTCTCATAAATGCTTAGCATGGGGGCCCCCAATTAATCACCTCACAGAATGAAGAGCCACTGATAATCATTTTTTCATTTTACATAAAAAAAAAAAAATTTTTCCTTAAAAAAAAAATTTTTTACCTAGTTTCCTATCACATTTAATAAAATGGCTCTGGCAACGAACTTAGGTTTCCCTCGTATGGGCGCTAACCGTGAGTTGAAGCGTCTTGTTGAAAACTTCTGGTCTGGAAAAGTTGACGAAAATGCTCTTCTTAATGGTGCAAAGGTATTCTTATCTTTTGAAAAAATTTTTTTTTTTATATTCTATATAATTCTTATACTGTTTTACTTAATATGTAGAAACTTCGTGAAGAACATTGGCTCCTCCAAAAGAATGCTGGTCTTGATCACATTCCTTCCAATGACTTTTCTTTCTATGACCAAGTGGTTGACCATTCTTATGCTTTTGGAGTCATTCCTGCCCGGTACAAGAACCTCAACCCTGGTCTTGAAACCTATTTTGCTATGTGTAGAGGTCTTCAAAAACCAGGAGTTGACGTTCCGGCTTGTGAAATGAAGAAATGGTTTGATACCAACTGTAAGAATTAGTTAATAACATAATTACGTATGACGACATATCTTTAACTAATTACGTCACAACCGCGTACAAACTAACTTTTTTTGCTACATCGCTTTGGCAGATCATTATATTGTTCCCGAATTCGAACCAAATCAACAATTCTCACTTAACTCAGCGAAAATTATCGATGAGTATAATGAAGCAAAAGCCGTCGGTATTCAAACTCGTCCTGTCATTTTAGGTCCGGTCTCTTATCTGCTACTTGGGAAACCTATAAGAGGTGCCCCTCAAGAATTTGAACCAATTCAGTTATTGAACAGGCTTCTTCCTCTGTATGAAGAATTATTATCTAAATTGGCTGGTGCTGGGGCTACATGGATTCAAATTGATGAACCGTATCTGGTTATTGACCTCCCTTCCACCTTTAAAAAAGAGTATGCTTCTGCCTATAGTGCACTTACCAAAGTGTCTCCTCAGCTAAAAATTCTGATTGCAACATATTTTGAGCGCATCGGTACCAATCTTGACTTTATTATCGATACTCCCATAAATGCAATTCACATTGATCTAGTTCGTGCTCCTGGCCAATTGGAATCAATTTTGAAACGTTTACCTGCAACGGTTTCCCTTTCTCTTGGTCTGATCAATGGGCGTAATATTTGGAAGACCAATTTTGATGCTGCTTTAACTGAGGCTCAAAAAGCTATTACTGCACTTGGCTCTGAGCGTGTTTTCATAGCACCATCCTGTTCTCTTTTACATACTCCTCATTCTATTCAAAGTGAGAAGAAAATTGATCCTGAAATCTTGGATTGGTTATCCTTTGCTACTGAAAAAATTAAGGAAATAGTGACTATTTCAAAAGCATTGAATAATAATGCCCAATCTGTTCAAATAGAGCTTGATGCTAATCGCAAGTCGTAAGTATTTATAACCTATATTTATTCAGGAAAGTTTGTGTAGTTCTGTTAACTAAGTTGAAAATTTGCATTCTAGAATTCAAAGCCGTAAAACATCAACGCGTATTCATAGTACTATTGTGCAACAGAAAATGAAGACTCTCACTCCTGACATGTTTAAACGTAAGGATCCTTTCCGTGAAAGACAACTTAAACAACGACAGAAGTTAGGTCTTCCTTCCTTTCCAACAACTACTGTTGGATCTTTTCCCCAAACAAAAGAAGTTCGTGCTGTTCGTGCTAAGTTCAAGAAAGGTGAAATCGATCAAGCTCAATATGATGATTTCATCAAGAAAGAAATTGAGAAATGTGTTCGCTTTCAAGAAGAAATTGGCATAGACGTTCTTGTACATGGAGAATTTGAACGTAATGATATGGTTGAATACTTTGGTGAAAACTTGCAAGGTAGTTATTTATCAAATTAATTGATTAATCTTGTTGTTTTAGAGAACAAAATTATTAATCAATTTATCGCTTATAATAGGATATATTTTTAGTGGAAATGGTTGGGTTCAATCATATGGATCACGTTGCATAAAACCACCCATTATCTTTGGAGATGTTTTCAGACCAAACCCTATGACTGTAGAAATTGTTAAATATGCACAATCCCTAACTAGCAAACCTATGAAAGGTATGTTAACTGGTCCAGTTACTATGCTCCAATGGTCATTTGTTCGTGATGATCAACCCCGTAAGGATACTACATTTCAATTGGCCCTTGCCATTCGTGAAGAAGTGCATGATCTAGAGGCTGCTGGCATTTCTGTTATTCAGGTACGCAACATTATATTCTTTACGAGTATTTTAATCATTATGATAATTATAATTATGATTGTGTTTGTTTGTTTAGATTGATGAGCCTGCTATCCGTGAAGGGTTACCTCTCCGTAAGGAAGACTGGAATGAATATCTTAACTGGGCAGTTGATGCTTTCCTTCTTTCTAGTACTGGTGTTGATTCCTCCACTCAAATTCATACCCATATGTGCTATTCCGATTTCAATGACATCATCGAATCGATTCAGCGTATGGATGCCGATGTAATTACTATTGAAAATTCTAGATCTGACTTAAAACTTCTAAATGCATTTGAAAAGCGTGAATATACCAATGAGATTGGTCCAGGTCTTTATGATATTCACTCTCCTCGTGTTCCTTCAAAGGAAGAATTGAAGACTCGTCTGCAAGCAATCCTTAAATATATTTCTAAGAACCTTATCTGGGTCAATCCTGACTGTGGCTTGAAGACTCGTGGATGGTCTGAGGTTGAAGCAGCATTAAAGAACATGACCGATATTGCAAAAGAATTCCGTACAATTGAAGCTTAAATATTTTTTAAGATATTGAGTTTTAGCAAGAATTAATAATAATAAAATATTTATAATGTGTATAAACTAAGTAAAATCACTAAAATGTAATGTCTGATAAGGAATTAAATTAAAGAAAAACAAAATTACCATATTTTATCGATTATTTTATATGCTACGAAGTAAGACCTCTATATAGTCACGCCCCCATATAATCACATCTAATATATAATCAATCACAATTACGGCGTGTGAAATTTAATTTTTAAAAAACTTCCATTAGCGAAAATGAATAATACTGCAAATACTCAAGACCTCATTAAAATAGCGAATGAGGTTTGTGTGTTCAAATAGTTTGTCTTATTTAAAGTTTCTAATTTAGAATGGTGAACAATCGTAATTTACGCGTAAATACGCGTAAATTTATAAAAGGCTAACAATGTCGTTGATTTTCTTGGACCTTCAATTAGACATAAATGCGATGAGTAATTGTTTTTTTTTGTATATATATATTTTTAACTTGCTTAAATATATTATTCATATAATTTTATCTTCTCTTAAAAAAGTATGATTATAGATATTAAATATTATACAATTACAACTTTACCAGCCGCATTGAAAGAATGGACATTTGATTTATTAAAATCAAACATGAAAAACCTGTACGTTCATAGTTTTAAATGACAATCAAAGATTTCTTTCTTTTATAATATCATAAATAATTCGAAAAATTTTTTAAGATATAAATATTCGAATATTGGATGGAATGTTAAAGAAAAACGGAAGGTGATGAATGATAAAAATAGTAGATATTTAATCGCGTTAAATAATGGAAACCCAATTGGATTTGTTATGTTTCAATTTACTTGGGAAGAAACCATGGCAGAGGATGATGAAGAAATTGAAGTTATATATTGGTATGCATTAATATACCTTCTTATGAGTTGATTAATTTGAATAACTTACATAATTACTCCGTTTTTTTGTGCATATATAATAAATAGTTATGAAATTCAATTAGCTGAAGCTGCGAGAAGGAAAGGTTTAGGCACATTTTTGATGAGAACATTGGAAAAAATTGGAAAAAATTGGAAAATGAAGAAACTAATGTTAACTACCATTATAAGTATGTATTTTTGTAAATGAATTTGAACTTAATTATGATAAACTACTAAATTTTTTTTTTTCATAAAAGAAAATAAAGCAGCAAATAATTTCTATATCAACCGCCTCGGGTAATATTTTATTTTATACATTATAATTTTTTTTTTCCCTGAAAAAATAATAATACTTGCCAATTGTTAATAGTTATCAAATTGATGAAATTTCACCAAGTAAAGTTTTACAACCTGAAGAAGCCAAAGACTATGATTATGAAATATTAAGTAAATCATTATAAATATCTTAATGAATCCATCCTATTAGAATAAATAAAAATCAACTCACTTTCCATTATTTATGCGATATTCGCTTCTTTGTTAATGAATTTATTTTTCCAAGAATACTCTTTTTCATAAATGTAGTTGACTTTTCTGCAGCAACTTTAATTTCCTCTAAATGGTCCATAATACTTTCAGAATGTCTAGTAACAAGTAATAATAATATCTGCCCTAATTTCTGGTTATTGGGTTGGGATTCAAGATTAAGATTCAAATGGTATAAAAATTTTTTAAAAATATTTGAATTTTCAAATTGAAATTTTTGATTAAATATCGAAAATAGTATTTCAATCATCGAATCATCCCAATTTTCAAGATGATTAGGAAGCGTTTCGCCAACAGATTCATTAAATATTCGGAAGTCAGAGAATAATTCACTAAATATTTTTTGATATAAGTTAATTTAGGAAGAAAAATTGATGAAATTCTTAGCGTGTGTATCATACATTATTAAAGATACGATAGACTCTTCACTCATTCCTCCGTTAATTATTCGAGTAATAACTTCTAGTTGTGGTCGAGCAATCTCTCGAGATTCTTTAATTAAAGGTAACAGCAAACCATAAACGATAGATTTGCCCTTAGATTTCGCAATTTTTGAAAGTGTGGACAATAAGTCACGTGAAGGTTTCGATGTGATTAAGCGTACCTACACATAAAATTGTGAGTTTGAAGACCGTAATACGATTATAAAAAATTTTAAATCAATTAAATACTTTTTCCAAAAATGTAAACTTGAAGAAAACAACATAGTTCTGATACATGATATCTTCATGCTGTACAATGTCATTACACAAAATTTCTAATATCTTATCATCAATTTGAGAAATTTCTAATTTCTCAAAAGATTCATGAAGCTAATAACAAAATAATAGATTTTAGCCTTAATTTGAAATTTAAACAAAAAAAAACGCGTTCTTTATTTAAATTTATACTTGCTTGAACATGAGGAAGTCGAATCAAATTATTGAATTTAGACAAAAGTTCTTTGATATCAGATTCTTTACCGAAACGCGTGATTTGTTCAAATAAAATTTTTAAATTTTGAAGTAATTCAAGATTTAGAGACCATTTAACGCGATCTTCCGTCGATTCTATCACTTCATTTGAAGAGATGTCAGTGGACACAACATCGGCATCTTTTTTAAGGAAATTAGTTTAATACGATAATAAGCACTTATGACATCATAAACAATATATCATATGATAAAATACCGAGATTTCTTTCATTATCTACTTTTGAAATTTGTTTTTGTTGATTTTGATCCGTGATTTTTCTTCGTTTCCGTTTTCTTATGATATAATCCTTAGTAACGTAATATTGAATATTTTGGGTTAGGGATTCATATAATCTCTTCACTAAATACATTCCTAATCTCAAAAAAACAAGGATATAAAAATTGGTAATGAATCAGAAGAAACTGTTGGCTGAATTTCATTATTTTCTTTAATCCATTGTACAAAATTATCGAGACTTTGACTATCATTATTAAAAATTTCTTTAATAGCTGGATCTATAGGAAATAAATTTTTATTTAAAGATAATTTTTCTTTCCATTCTTTAGCAGATAAAAGACAGTTATTTGACATGATTTATGATGAATTTGATCAAGAAGGGGATGGAGTAGAATTTATAGGAAATGAGTGACAATTACTGCGCCAATATTTCGCGATTTTTTTTTTAGAACCGATTTTAAATATTCTACTATCAAGGAAAAAATAGAAACTAATAATTTATATTATCTTAAAACTAAATCTTTTTAAGTTGATTAGTAATGTTTGATTCAAGAGAATTGAGTTGTTGTTCAAGATTTATATCATGGTTAAGCTCAGTCCATAAAGGTGTGAGTGGTTTCAAATTATCAGGATTCAATTCCGGCCAATTCTCTCGAATTGTATCCAACAATCCATGGAATAAAGTCTAATAAATAATAATAAAGTTTCGTATTTAAATAGTCAAAACACGAGTGATCCTTTTAACATTAGTGATTTGAGATAACTACCTCGTTTCCAAGAGCGGAAAGATGTACACCATCAGATAAAAAATCATTCAAGGTCACGTTAGTTGATGCCACTTTATCATTAAACAATTTCCATAAATTTAACACGGGAACATTTAATTTATTGGCTAAATCGACACAAGTTTGAGCATATTTAGCAGTAATTTCGAATTTTCTATCACAAACACCACTATGCTTCTTTCGAGATTCTTCATCTAATGGAGGAGGAGTAATAAGTAAAATTCTTGTTTCAGGTGAATGATAAGGAGAATCAGGATTTTTGATGATATCAATCATTTGTCTAAGATTTTCTTCATATCTTTCGAGCGTAACATGTTGAACAGATGGTGGAATAGCTGCGTCATTCGCTCCAAAAAATATTGTTAATAGAAATACTTTTGGATTTTGAATTAGATTATTTTTTTTGGGCAATAAATGTGGGAGTAAATGTTTTGCTAGCTCAGTATTATAACCTGAATATGATAAAATATCTTAGTTTAAATATTTTTACTTAAAATTAAAATGAGATTTAATTTTTTTATTTAAATACCAGAAAAGCCTCTATTTAAAACATCCAATTTTCTAATATACGAAGATTGAAGTTCGGCGCCCCACCCAGATTTATTATGACTTTGCTAAATTTTTTAAAAAGAATTATAAATAAATAATTTTAGATATCAAAATTATTATGTAATTTTAAATTTTAAAACCTGAGTAAGAGAATCACCATATAAAATAATTTGATTATATAGGTGGTTCATTTTTTTTTGAGTTAATAATTTGGATGGTAGTATCTATATGATCTCTTTATATTTATTTCCCATGTGTAACGAAAAAAAAAAAAAGATTCGTTCGTTGAATTGTTTTGAACATCTATGAATTATTAGGAATTGGGATTGATTAGATTTGACAGGATACTAACAGGATCAAAAAAAAAATCGGATTTGTTTTTATCCTTTTAGATTATCAAAAATCTCAAAAAGATAAGCTAAGCTCAAAATAGACGACTTTAACCTTTTTAAACGAAATAATGTTAACAGTTAATACCTGTATAATTTTTTGCATATGCTAAGCAATAATTTTATTAAAAATAGTGGATCATTTGCTTGGACAAGCGTCCATTACAATTTTTAATCTATCTGGACTAGTAAAACTAATACTATCATTTTTCAATTTTTACAATTTTTACATCAAGAAATAAAAACATTTATTTCATCAGAGTCCTCGTTTTTTTTTCACAATCGTGTTTTAATTTATCGATCAAATTTAGTAGACACACCTTAACCCAAATTTGGCAAAAAAAACTTGCTATACATGTAATACAATACTACCAGAGATTCCCTTTGGGATTTTATTCACCTGAATTAACCATAATCTAATCAATTGAAATCTAACTAATAAAAAAATTTATAAATTGCTATACTAATCCAATTTTTATCTAATACAATATTTAAGTGAATTGCTTTTTTCAGTTAATATATTATACAGAAAAATCTAACCATTTTTTTTCTACCATAATTTTACTATAAAAATCCAACATATATTACTTATATAATAATGAATGATTTTTTATAATAGCACAAGTTAAAGTTAGAAATATTATAAAAAATTATACTAAAAGTTATGTGAGAACCTTTAGTATTTAAATAGTAGCTTCTATATTATTAGTCAAAGTCAAAAATAAAAAAATAATATACAGTATATTTAAAAATAAAAAGAATTAAATTAGATCTTTCAGTTACATTTTATTTTTGCTTAAACAGGAATTTTTTTAAAAAAAGTTAATAATAATTCTATTATACAAATAAAATTATTATTTAATTATTTTATTATATAATTTTAAGAGTATTATTAAAACTTAATTATTATTGATTATTATGAATGATTTATTATTATTTAATTCTAGTTGAGAATTTATATATTAAATTAAATACAAGTATTTATTTTTTATATAAAATATCAAAAATTATAATACATTTTTATAAATAACAGATATAATCCATTATAATATAATTTAAAAATCCCTTAAACATAAACTTTCTGATAACAAATATTTTAGCTAATATATAATTTCTTAATTTATATTCTGAATTTATATTTACCATATTATCTAAATAAAAATTGCAAAATATTACTGCAAGTAATTATTATCACATCAGCATCAGAATATTTTAGTTAAATTAAAAATGGAATAAAATTTTACCCAAAATTCCATTTTAATGCTAATGTGATAATTATTATCTGTAATAATATTTAGCAATATCATATTTAAATTTTTAATATTTTTTATTAAAATTTATCTTTTATATTTACTAGCTATATATTTTCTTAATATTAAATATTTATTTTTTTTAATATATTTATCTATTTCTTCTTATTAATAATTATATTATTAAATCTATTATAATATTTACTATTTACTTATAATCTTACTTTTTTATTATAAAGTATTTTTTGTAATTTATTTGTACTTATCATATTTTATAATATAAATTATATATAATGCCAAAATGTTTTCTTTAATTTTGAACTATTTTAATTTTTAAAATATAAGTTATTTATAAATTTGACAGAAATTTTATTTAGGCTTTAGACAGTTTAATCAGACTTTTGTTAAATTTTAGCCAGATTTATTAGATTTATAAACATTTTAGCTAAGTTTATTAATTTTAACTACATAAATTAATTAGTAAATTAATAGGTTAAAACTAAATAAGTTTGGCTAAAATTGTTACCAATAGGACTAAAATTATCTAAGAATTTCAGTTTTCTATGTTCTTTAAAATTAGCAAAATTTTTATTAAATTTCAAATGATTATTTTTATATATTTTGAAGCAAGCTTTATTACTTAACCAAAATAATATAAAATTAGAAAAAATATTTCAACAACATGTATAGTATAGATTAATTTTATTTACCAATATATAAATAAGTTATAAAAATACAGTATAGATTATAATATAATAATTTATTTTAAGCTAATATAATATAATTACATTATACTAGTTTTTTTAATAATTTTAATATTTTTTAATTTTAATTTTTTTATTAAATATATCTAATAGTCTAAATAATTTTAATTAAATATAAACCTAATTTTTTTAATAATATTATTTTTTATCTATATTATAAAAGTAATATTTGCAAATGGTAAGCTATATAAAATAAAAAAAAATTAATAAAAATACTTATTATTTAAAATATAATAAAAAAAAATATTATAATATATCATTTATAAATTTTTTCTAAATATATAATACTTATATTTAAATAATCTTTTTTATTTTTTTTTAATATATTTATTAAGAAGAGTTATATTTTATTAAAAATTATAAATTAAAAATTTTTTTTAGTAAATAAATTTGTAAATAAGTTTTTTTTTATCATTTTTTTTTTTTTGTCTTTGATTTATTAACCTATATTTTATTAATAAATATAACTTGAAATTGGAGGTATTTTCTTAATAAAAATTCCAAATATAAAATTTAATAACTTTTGTTTTAAATCAATATTTAAATAAATTAAAATTTAAAATTTTACTTTCTTAAAAAAATATTAGAAAAAAAGATTTTTTTATTATTAAAAAGTAATATAAAGATGTATTTTAATATAAAGAGTTTTTTTTAAAAAAAGAAAGAAGTTATTTGAAAGAAAGAATTATTTATTAGAATATTATTGTAAAATTTGAAATAAAAATGATAAGAATTATGAAAGAATAAAAATATAATAATTTTAATTAGAAAATATTATAAAATAGTTTAAATTATAATGTAAAACTATGTTGACAGCAGTTACAGCACAATGATATATTGATATTATCATTATAATTGTATAATAAGTCACGTGATCATATAATATTAAGCAACTGAAATCTAAAAAATGCAGATCATGTCGGTTAAGCATATACAAATTCTTATTCCATATAATTGTTCTATATTGGTTAAGCATCTCAGCTTCTTATATATGAGAATTTTCGGGATCCTGGATTAATCCTATCAGATTTGAGAATTCATTCTAATTTCTGCATCATAAAATTATTACACGAAAGAGAAAACTATTATGTAAAAATACGTGGATCATAGACGATCACTGCTTGTTTATTATTCAAGTGATAATACAAGATGGTAGTAAAAAAAAGAGACGAGGATAATATATAAGCATATTAATGTATAATGTAACACATAATGCATATACTAACGCTATTATCGACACCAATAATGGGGAAGTTTAAAAAAAATTATTATAACTTGACATTATACAAAAATATAATATTTTCGAAAATGTATGGACCATAATATGGAGAATATTGATTTAACCTTATGGTCAAGTAGATAACTCTAAAACCTCTTTTTTTTTGCACTTTAAATATCTTTTGAAGAAAGATCAATAAATTATAGAATAAAAAAGCTCATCTGTTATAGTAATATTTATTCAAAACATTACGATTTTGCAATAAATAATCACTCCATTCATTATATAATATGAAGTTCTAATCTCAATAATTTCTTTCCAATCGCTTTGTCTTTTACGGCCCTCCAAGTTCCATCATTTTTTATTTCAATCGATTCATTATTTTTTCTGTAATGAATCGCCGGTGATTTCTTTCCAAATCTACTTTCCATAACATCTAATAATTTATGAAATGTGCCACTAAAAGGAAATGCGATTGCTCGACGTTCATGTAGGAAAATACATGTTATATACATCTAAGAAACAAAGTTAATATTGAAAAAAACATTGAGGATACAGAATAACTCTAGAACGAACCTTTAATCCGTCTTCTGTAATAACATCATTATGAATCCCATGTTTACAAAAGTATAATCGATCAATTCTGGATTCCAATGATGATAAAGTTAGAAGACGTTCTGAAGAGGGAGGAGTTAGCAATAATGATTGTGCTTTATCAAATTTATTATTAGTTGGATCGTAATCCATTGGAGTAGGATCAAGAAGATACGGGAATCCTCCAAGATGATGGCTAAACTATAAAAAGAAAAAAAGTATTGAAATTACAAAATAATAATAATAATAATAATAATAATAATAAACAATATTATATTTACATAATGTTGATAATTTTTCTTCAATTTTATAAGAATTTTCTCATCAGAAGTAATACAGAATCCAGTCAACTGATTTAATGGAATTGCTGCTTCACATTGCATTTTATTAAAACAAACCGATATTATATTTTTATTACAATGATAAAGAAATGCCATATCTCCTGATTCATTAGACTTAATAGAACTTTGAGGCTTTGTAGGATACGAGAATTCAAATTGAATAAGATCAATTTTAATCAAATCAACTTCTTTTTCTTCTTTTTGTTCAATAGAATTGTCATTTTGTTGAGATTCAACAACAAAATGAGAAAGTGTAACGTTTGATGTAGAATTGCTTTTTTGACTGGTTGTATCCGATATTTGCAAAAGATCTTCAAAAATATTATTAATATTATCGCTTCTTGGATTATTCTGATTTTGACGATTTTTAATGTTTGCTTTAAGACTATCTAGTCGTATTGTATTAGTATTGTGATCCATTGTTTGTGACACAGGTGAAGTTGGAGGAGTAGCTATTTTAAAAAGAAAAAAAAATAAAATAAAAATAAAAACGTAAATATATTTTTAAGAAAAATGGATAAAAAAAATATATATAAATAATTAAATTTACTATAATGAGAGATTTCGCTAACATCATCTTGGATAGGTTTTTGATATTGATGATTCATTATAAAAAAAAAATTTTTTTTTACTACTTTAAAAAATTAAAATTAGGATGAGAAAGCAGAAGACAATGACAATTGCTAATGTTTATATAGATGTGGTTTTCGCCGATCGTAATCAGTCACTTGATTGCATGTAATTGTCCTACTGTGATAACAATAGACTTTTTTTTAACAAATTGTTTGTGGTGTACAGAACTTAAAAAGGCGCGTATAATTGTTAAATTGTGAAAGTCGAATTTTTATTGTTTTTTTTAAATAACTAATAATTTTTGAAATTTCTTTGTTAAAAAAAAGCATTCCGCAGTTATTCCATGGATTTTCTGCAAACAGAAATTTTCATAATAAAATAATTCGATAAATCGCAATCAATATTGAATTCCTTGAATTGAAAGTTGAGTAGTTTCAAAAAAAAATAAATTATTTATTTTATATACGCACGTAACCGTTAATCTCTTTATGTACTAAGAGGCTTATCGATCCGATCTTCTTTTCATTGTTTATACGGTATAATTCAAGTATAAGGATCATTAAAATATATTGTGATACAATTATTTTTTCTTGAATAAAACAAAAGACAGCAAGGAGGTTTTCCGGCAGGGATATGATAAAAATTTTATTTGTTACATCAATGACAATAAAAATCATCTATTATTGGAAATTTATGTAATCTCTAGATCGGAATCATTCACACTTCTCACCCCTTTCTTTTGATTATTACAAAATTATTATTCAAGAAATATTTCAACCTTTGTGTAAATCTTTAACTGATTCGTATTTTAAGTAAATTCATTTGATCTATTAAACTCGGATTTTTTTGAAAATTTATGCAATGACGCAATTACACTACAATGAGCAAATATATTTATCACTTAAAATAAGCTTGAAACAAGATTTTAGAAAGAATAATAATATTCTTACCAATAGTTATACGATTTTATCTTTGATTGGAACGGTTTATATTAACTTGCATTACTTGCATTACACTTGAAAGTTACAAATGTTCAAAAATATTCGTATTTTTCATTTAAATAGTCTTTGGGTTTTTACTCTGCCATAAGACCTCCTCATTTATAAACTTTTTTTTTGGTTTATCTTGTCTAAATATTAAGCTTCATTTTCTTGCGCGTTTTTTTTCCTCTTGGATTTTTTCTCCTACCTTGAGTTATTAAAGTGTAAATTAAAGTATTACTTCTGAAGGTTAACTTAAAGTAACTTACTTGGTTGAACCTTAATTATTTGCATGACCATTTATTAAATATACTTTTAAACCCCTCGAATGTGATGAATTCTTTCCTATGGTAATTTCAATAGATAATTACTGCGGACATATACCTGTTCCTAAAGCTAACATCTTTTGATTTAACTTGTAATAACTATTATATAACTTGCTTTTTTCGTTTTATTTCTTTAATTTATCTCGGTTCTTGCAAAAAATATTTAATAATAACATTATAATCCATATCCTCTTTACTAACTCTTTTTAGTTTCGTAATTTCAACTTATAATCGATTTATTTTACAATGGGTGAGTCCTTTATCGAAATTATTATTTATCTCACATTGTTTCGATTTTCTATTCAAAATATTTTATCTCATTAGATCCTAAAACAAATTTAACATCAACTACATTAAAATCCAATCCTTTAATTAATACTTCAACCACGGTTATCAATAATAGTAATATTGATACAAAATTATTGTTATCATCAAATTTTGAATCAAATAATCGAGATTTTCATTTTTTTACGGATTCTCAGGGAAATACTTTTTCTACAAGAGATATTCCTGCTTCTCAACAAAGTTTAATCCATAATTGGATGTTACCCATTTTTTCTTTGCCAACTCAACCACCACCACATCATCTTTCAATACAAAATATTAGCAATACAAGCATTTTTATGAACCACGTCATGCCCCACATGTCTCCTAATCTGGCTCCAACTTCCTCTAACGACATTTCAACAATATCTGGCAATATTACTTTCACACAATCATTAGATGATACGCAATCATGTTCAGCTTCAACCGTTAATTCTACTGCATCTCAACTCAACTCTAATTTAACCAGTTCTCCTGTAAAAAATCGTCATGTATGTGATTGGCCCGGATGCACTTGGAGCTTTAAAAGACTCGAACATCTCAAACGTCACATGATCACTCATACTGGTGAACGAAAATATACTTGTGGTTATCCTGGGTGCGGTAAAAGATTTGGACGTTCTGATAATTTTGCGGCTCATTATCGAACTCACAATAGAACCACTCCTCGAAAATCTCGCGGCACAGTAAAATCGAAAAATAAAATTCAATTAGATAATAGTAATGATATTTCAAGGCAACTGCACAACAATAATAATGAAACGAATCAATTGCCAGTTCATATGGTGCATAATGATAATAGTGTAAATGATGTTTCAATACAACAAACCGTCATTTCACAAGAACTTGGAGAAACATATTCCTTCTTCTGTAACGATTCAAATAACAATTGATCAAATCATGTGTCTCAACTAAGGTTTAGAAAAATTTTTGTTACTAATTTTACAATGAAATCATTGAATCTCTTCCGCCTTGTTATTTTGAACTATTGACTATTATTTAGTGGATATTGTGTGGTTGACATATTATTATTTTTAATTTTTTTTTTTTTCTTACAATTCCTTTATGTCATTTATTGAGATTGAAGACAAGGCTGGTTCTTGTTTTTTTTTTATCTTCATAGAATATTTCTTCCATCTATTATAAAAAATTTCTTTTTTTAACAGATAATTTTTTTATTTTATTTTATTTTTTTACAAGATATTTTTTACTCTTCACTTTTATTTGTATTAAAATAAAAAATAAAAAAATAATTTTATAACTGAAGATAAATATGACAATTCAGAATTACAGTATTAAGTGGAAATATTTAAACGTCATAAAAGAAAAATCTTTTTCAAAATAAAAAATTCACGATTATAGAAGCTAAGAAATTTGAAATCTTTATTGACGTATTTTTCTCATAATACATGGAACAATTTGGAAATAAGTTATTTTTATTTTAATGGGACAATATCTTTTTTTAAATGAAAGTAATAAACTAAAAAAAAACGATGATAGAATTAATTATGGAAAATAGCAAAATTAACTTAGTATTTGTAATCATCTGATTAATAATGTCAATCTTATAAATTTTTTTGAAATTTGTAATAATTTCCATAGTAATTAGGCCGGTAAAACTGGGTCCGGATGATCGACTTCCAGGGATTTTTGATTTGTAATGTGAAATTCGGCTGGTAAACCGAGTCCGGATGATTAACATCCATGGAACTATTGTATAGTATAATGACGTATTTGTCGACTTCCGTACCTCGTAAATCTTAAACAAAAAATATATATAAAGAACTAAATTTTTGAGATTTAAAAATTCATTCTCAACAAATCAAATATATATATATATATATAAAACAAATTCTCTTCATAAAAAATCTTTAAAATCTTTTTCAAAATGGTTAAAATCTTTATTATCATGTAAATATTCGAAATTAAGTTTTTATCGATGAAAATAATTCATTAATTTAAAGCTAATTAAAAAATTTTATAAATTTTATCATTAATTATATATAGCTATACTACTTATACCCATATTTACCAATTGGCTCTAGAGGTCAAGAAGGGTATTGAATCAGTTAGTCCAAGTGTCCAAGTCGAATTATATCAAGTTCCCGAAACTCTTTCTCAAGAAATTTTAGATAAAATGCACGCTCCACCAAAACCAGATATTCCAATTATTACAGGTAGAGAATCCAAAATTTCATCTCTTTAAAATTATTAATATTTAATAAATTATTAGAATTGTAATAATATTAATTTATAAAAATTTTTATTACATAAAAAGCCGATAAACTAGTTGAAGCTGATGGATTCTTATTTGGATTCCCAACTCGATTTGGTACTCTACCAGCTCAATTCAAAGCATTTTTAGATAGCACTGGTCAATTATGGTTCACAAATGCTTTGAATAGAAAATTCGCAGGAATCTTCTACTCTACGTCGAGTCAACATGGTGGACAAGAAACTACAGCTTTCACCACTGTCACTTATTTCGCTCATCATGGTATCATTTACGTTCCACTTCAGAATGGATTACCTAACTATGGCAAAGTTGACGAAATTATCGGAGGTGGTCCATGGGGAAGCGGAACAATAACTGGATCTGATGCATCTCGTCCAATCTCAGAAAGAGAAAAAGAAGCCTCGCAACTTCAAGGAAAGGATTTCGCTCAAGTTGTTTCGGCCTACGTAAATGGAAAAAAAGCGTAAGCACTCATTATCTTATAGAAATATTAATAATTGTATACTAGCTATTATTTAATTGATAACAAATTATTGTCAAAAAAAAAATTGTTTTTTTAACAATATGCAGTGTATCATTATAACATTTCTCTAAATTGTTTCTTTTTCCTCAATCTTATAGTATTAAAACCGAAGAGAAAACAGAAGAAGTAATAGAATCAAATAATCCTACAACCAATCAAACCACAACTAGATCAACTAATAATACTGAAAAGAAAAAGAAATCAAAAAGAAATTGGTTATGTTGTGGAAATGATGATTTATTACAAGATTAATCTGTAATAGATTAATTTATTTTTATTTTATAATAATTTTTTACTTATTAAAAAAAAAATTCTTTTGAATTACGGACTTACGGTATTTAATTTAGGATTTGTATAACGTTTATTATTAACTTAGTATTTATAATGTAAATCTATGTAATCTAGAAATTTCGTATTTGTTAAATAAACAATAATAAAAAATCGTTACTAAATCTGGACCTGGTTGTGTATCTGATTGAGTTCCTAGTAGTTTTCGAAGACTTTCATGAAACAAAGGAATTATAAAGATCTGGTAAATTAAACTTATTTCGCGAAACGCATAACATCACGTGACATATCTTTTACCAAAACTTTCATTTATAGACCAGTTTGTTTTCTTGGGATTTTTAATGTCAAAACCTTATTCCCTAGGTCTAAGGGCTGTATCATAGACGTTTTTATCCCATTATCCTAAATTCTATATTTCTATCCATCTATCGGGAGTAAATGCTTACATGTCAAATTAATTTAAAGAGAATTGAATCAATTTTTGTTAATAAAAAGGGATTGTTTAAAGTATTACTGAAAGTAGTGTAGTAAAAAATTGGGTTTAATGCCAATATCGATTTATCATATCAATTCATAAATGTAAATGGAAACTTTGATTATTTTTAGACTTTCTATAAATTTCTGAAAGAAAAATGCGAAAATTGATAAGTTATGTATATTTTTATTTTAAAGAATTCTTTAACCAAATTTTCATAAATTTTATACGTGTTTCTCTCAGTTATTTAATTTTTTTTTAGTAAAATTTGCCAATATGTACAAAATTTATATTACGTGATAATTTGATTGACACTGCGAAAGTAATAAATATTTTTTTATTCGATTATTTGTAGTTATAAACAAATTAATCGATAAAGAAAAATACAGCAGGATTGAATCGGGTTTGCAATTTTACTTAAATCATAAATAAATTAAGTGTTTAAATTTATTCAAATCGTTAAAGATGTTATAAATGAATCAAATTACAAACTAAGAATCTTGTAAATATTGCTATTCTATTTATTCTTATTGTTTAAATGATTTTAAATAAAAAATACGTAAAATATAATATTAAAATAATTTAAAATTCATCTATAAACATAAAAAAAAAAATAATTATATTAGTTATAAAGTCAATTTTAAAAATATTATATTTGAATTGTAAATACCATCAGGAATTTCCAATTCATCTTGTTCCTCTGAATGAAAATTTGGATTATCATATATTTTATCTTTATCAATAAGAAACAAAAATAAATAGAATTAGAATTTAGTTATAAAATTTATTATTAAATAAAATTATATCAATACCATCAACATCATCATTATCAATATTATTTTTCTTTATTTGTTGTATAGTTTCTTTTTCGTATTCATTTTGAATATCTACAGTATATATAAAAAGTTATTCTAATAAATTTATATATTCGGTATAATTGTGATTTTACTTACTATTATTTGAATTTATTTGTATATTTTCAAATATTTTGGATAAAATCTTAGTATCATCTGATAATATAAGAAAGTTAACACATGATTTCGGAAATTAAATTTAAAATTGATGGTAAAAATTTACCCTTACTTGACTTTGACGTATTATCATCATTTTGGCCGTTTAAATCATCGACTAAAAATAAAAATAAAAGATTAATAAAAATATAAATTATTAAAATTATTTTAATAAAAACTTACTATTATACGGAACATTAAAGCTATATGGTTTACTATGAAATACTTTAAAATAAGTTAGTTAAATACTTTTTAAAAATTTATTAAAGCTAATTTTTTGAAAAAAAAATAACACGTGCGTATACCTTCTTGTTCTTCTGTTTAAACAAAAATGAAATATTTAAAAAAANAGNATTAGTGAAAATATAAAAATGTTTATTTGTAAAAATTATACATACCTTCTGTCGCGTTCCTTGGTTCAGAAAGATTTGTAAATTGATAAACTTTACTTGTAAATAAACTACTAGTACTTGTATAGTTACTTTTAATGCTGCTTATGTCATTTGTTTCTAAACTAGTATTTATTTCTGGTTCAGATGTTGTAATTTTTTTGATCTTTTTAATTAATTTTTTAATCGTACTTTTATTCTTATTCTGATTTATTTCTTTTTGATAATATGTTTTACGAATTTCACGTATCTTAACGTCAAGATCGTCGATTTTAGGCCTTTCTGTCGGATCAGCATTCCAACATTGTTCGATTAATTTTTTATATTCTAAAGGAGTTCCTGGCACTATTTTTGGTCTCATTCCATTTATTATTTTCATTGCAAGATTATAATCATAATTNANTTGATCAAAACTATCANGATCATNATCATTTTCATAATTAATAAAAGGTGGTTGTCCAGATGAAATTTCCCACATAAGCGTGCCAATACTATAAATATCAGATGCAAAAGTAGTTTCTTTTCCAGCAATAACCTCAGGTGCTATGTAAGGAAGATTTCCGTATATACTATTTAATGGTCTATCAGCTGGTCCACAAAATCCAAGATCACTTATTCTAAATATTTGATCAATTTGATGAAATAATATATTTCCAGAATGCAAATCTCTGTGAATTGCATTTTCTCGATGGATTCTAGAAATTGCAAATATTATGTCAGAAGTAATTTTAATTCTATCTTTCCATGTAAGTCTATTTTGCTGTAAATATTCTCTTAAATTTTTATGCATATAATTCATTACAAGCATGTAATTTCCATCGGATGGATCTTTTGTCAGTCCACAACAATGTACTATTTGTCCATATTTGTTACTTATAGTTAAATGAGATTTACCCTAAAAAAAAACAAAATTTGCAATGATTCAAAAATTTTTCAACCATTTTTTCAAAAAAAAAANAAATAAATAAATAAATAAATACCTCCTCAAACCAACTTCTATTAGCACTTTCAACATTTTCTAACTTCTTGAGTACTACATTTTGGCCTCCAAATCTTTTTAATTTTTTTCCTTCATTATCCCATTCCTTATAACATCCATCAATCCAATCTGCTGTATAAATTTCAGAGCATCCNCCTTTAGTTAAATATTTAATATTTTGTAAATTATTATATGGGATCCATTCTACTATTNTATNTGGTTNAAGAGTTTCCATTTGACATTTTTGTATTAAATTATCAATGTCGTTATTTCCAGATGTCCAATTTAAAAATTTTGTTTTTAAATAATTTCGAACACAATGTTCACAGTATAATGTAGCTAAACATTCAACTTGACAATTTTCACAAATTCTTTTTGTTCCTTCATTATAAAGAATTTTATAATAGTCAAAATCTTTATTTAATTCTTTTATTGCATATGATTTTTCATCTTTTGTAAGGGATTTGTAAGCAAGAACTGTTTGTTGTAAAAATTTATATACTTTGTCTATATTATTTTGAATATCATAATCTATTAATGCATATGCTCTATGAATTGCAACAGAAACTAATTCTTCTCGAATGGTAGCCATGATTAAATTTTTTCTATTAACTTGAAAATGAAAAAGAAGAAGGAACGGGAACTTTTTATAACAATTATTACGGAAGTTGTACAAACAAATACGTTGTGTAACTCTAATAATTTTCGAAGTACAAAATACAAATCACACGTTTTTGATTTTTTTTTTTTTTAAAAAAAAAGTTTTTAGGATCAATTGGTAAGAAATGAAGAAACATTATTTATTGACTGCAATGAGACTTGATCTTGATTAATGATGACATAATTGAATAAACGAAAATAATTACATTTAAAGTGTGAAATAAGCAAGAATTATTAAAAATAAAATAAATAAATCATAAAAAAATTGTCGTGAAAAATATAACTTTAATTATAAATTTTTGTATTAATTGTTAAATATCGCAGATTCACAGATATTGTTTAAATATATACGTGACTAAATCCTATCGAAGCAATATACAATTAATATATGGAGCACGATAGTATAATTGTGACACGTGACGTATAATAGAGCAGAGCATTTAGAAAGTTTAAAATTCTTCAATTCTTTATATTTGTCATAACAATCTCGCAATAAAAAAAAATATTAAAATAATTTTTTCAACGTCTACTTTTAATAACTTCTATCATGTGATTATTTTATTATTAAATTACACGTCTAATTTAAATTAAATTTTTAGTGAACCAATACTTTATAATATTTTTTTCGTCTTTTTACCATATAAATTAAGCCTTTAATAGACTATAAATTAATATTATTTTTATATCAACACCATAAAAACTAAAGTTGTAATGATTATAGCTAAACTTATTATAACACCCCATAATCCATGACTATTTAAATCGAGTGAATTTGCTGCAGAATCTGGAATGAATGTGGGTAATGTGGATGCAGAATTAGTGACGGCAGTAACGACAACATTCTTCACTACATATAGAGTGGATGGAGGGATGAATGTAGGTGATCCCAAAGAATTTGTTGTCGAATAACCAGCAAAATATGATGTAATTGTTGTTTTGATTGTTGTCAATTTTACATTATTAGGGACCGGTGTTGGTGTTTCTACACCTTCTTTTATAAATGTCGTAGTTACTGGAACACTTTTGATTTCATATTTCATTATAAAATATCCGGTTTAATAATTTTGAATAAAATAAATATAAAAAGAATTTTAAACAAAAAAATACTATATACTTACACTCCTGGTGGAAAGCATGCAGAATCATTAGGAGAAGAGCAAGTATTAATGGATGTTTTTCCTGACGGTAGTTCGGAACTAGTAGGAGGACCAGGTGGAAATTCAGTTTGAATCGTGTTACAATTAAAAGAGTAAGTTATCCCTTTGCAATCTCCCATGTTACAAACATTATTACAATTTTTCAATATATTATCGCATAAATCAGGAGGATTTATGAGACTATTTATACAATTAGTATAATCTGTACAACATTTGATAACACAGTTCATACAAGGACCAGGTGGTGGTAGTGGAGCTTTAGGTCCTGGATCTCCCGGATTTGGTATAGGTCCTGAATCCTTTCCCTTTTGAAAAGTGCAATAAGTTGGTGATGTGGTAATTAATATTAATATTATAAATACGATTGCATATTTATATTTAAATTCAAAATGAGTCATATTGGAAATTTTCGTAAGATTTTATGAAAATTTTCAATTCTACCCATTATATACATTTTTTTAAAGAAAAAAAAGAAAAAAAGAAATAATAAAAGAAATATTGCATATATGTATGCTCTTTGTTTAAATATTATGGGACTTACTTGTTTTATATACTAAACACGAAACAATTTGTGATCGTAAACCTAAAAAAAAAAAAGTTCGTCCACACAAAAGGTGATTCATTGATTAGCTATAAATAAATAACCTTTAAATGTATTTTTATTTATTACATAATAAAATCAAATTTTTTTTTTAGAATGCGTTAACTATTAAAAGCTAATCTTCTACTCTTTATGTATCTATTAGCGGCATTAGGGCGGATCGGCATCATGTTTGCAATTCGTCACACTTCCATCTGACCGGATTTTTACAAGTGTTTTTTTAAAAATCTTAAAAGGGAAAAAATAATATTACGCGAAACTCTTTTAAGGTCGAAGACAATGGGATCAAATTTCTTTACATTCGGAAACTTTTTTATTCTAAAAAAAATTTTGTTCAGATTTGGAAGATTTTAGTGATATTCTAGAACGTACTAGAAGTTTGCATACGGTTATGCAAAATAAGGACGGGGCGACGGGCTAAATGAAAACGCACGTGGTACAACAATAAATATTTGTTTCTATTAATATTTCCTTTTTTATGAAAAATTTTTTGTAATTTTTTTTTTATTCAAATTTACTTGAATATACGAATTATCAATCGAATGGAAGCGATATAATTTAAAATTACAAATTAAATTTAATCTTGTTGAAAACAAATACAATATATATTGTAATATCTACTATTCTTCCTAAAGTTTTCTTCTTAATTTTCGTTGAAAATGTATATTAGATAGATATATATATATACATGTACAGTATGTTTACCTTCACTGATTATACGAAGTTAAAAAAAATTTATTAATGGAATGTTTTAACTATAAAAGGAACACGAAATTCGCATGAGATCACAATGATTTTTCCATATTGCATCATCCGATTATCAATATTTTTAACTAAGACTTTTACCAAAATGGTCGTCGTTCATTTACCGTTCATTGAAGGATCCAATGAGAAGAAGCTAGAAGAAGATATCAAAACCAATGATTTTCTTTGCATATTTTTACGTGAGCGAATACGGACTGCGACCCACAAAGTACAGTATTTTGATGTTAATGATTTGTATAAAAAAAATCATCCATTTGGTGACATAATGTAAAGATCAAGCATATTAGCGCAAAATTCATTCATTCATCATAAATATAATATTATTACGTAACTTTCCACATATTTTTATTTAACCATTTCGTTCTACAGTATATTGATATTTAAATCTCTCGATATACTGGAAAAAATTTTGAAATCGCGTTTTATAATACTGTAGTAGCACAGATATATGTTTGTAAAAAATGTAAATTGTTGGTCTCCTATGCAATTTTTAATCATTTCATTTTTCTGCTATTAATCGACGAACGCGCAAAAATAGAAATGCAAAATACGAGTCAATTATTATAATAATTATTTGACTTACCCTTGTTAGTAATAATTACTTTTGGATAATCTTTTAACCTCAAACTTTTGAAAATTTCTCGCGGATTTCATGTATTAAGTCAATTACGTCAATACAAAGTCTATTATTCTTTTCGTTATACTGTACATATATATTATTATTTTACAAAAAATTACATGATTTATTATCATCGTGTCGATGTTGGTATTGGTAAGTTAAATTTTACTCAAAAAGGACTAGAATATAATAATTTTTCCACCACTCACGGGTATATATTGAAGTCTTTGTTAATATTATCTAATTAAGGACCTTTTAACTCTTAAATGACTCTTACACGATTAATGGATTACTGAAAGTTATTTCATTAATATCGGACTAATATTGTTATGGCATTATAATTATTCAATTTTAAAAATAGCAAAGTACCTTATATTAGTAATTTCTGAATTACTAGAGGATATCACCATTCTGGTGATGTCACACTCACCAGTGACCAGTGAGAACAACAACTTTTTATTAATTTAAATTAAATAAAGAGAGAGAGATAGGAGATACATATATATCACACAATTGTCATTTTTTTTCAAATGATAGTATATTTTGGTTTTGATTTTGTATTTATTAAATTAAAGAAATGTATTTCTTGTCGTAAAATATAGTAGACACGTTAATTAAATTTTTTCAAATTTACTTGTCAACTCAAATTATGGAATTTTCTTGTTAAATAAAAAAATTAAATGTGAATTATCATCTAAAAATACTAACTTTATTACTGGAGGTGGATTGTTGCCCTTCTACCGTGAGCAGGTATCACACTAGTCTCCTGCTTATTACTTAAGAAATCTCGCCGTACACATTTTTTATTTCTTGTTTTCCACTTCTTCCAGAATTACCTGTTGACTCCTTAAATTGTGAGTTTGACTTTATTAATCAAATAAAATATCAGCAGATTTACAAAGGTTTACAGCTGATCCTGCTGAGTTATTTTTTCGGAAATAAATTTTTTTTTTCTATAATTCAATTTTTTTTTTTTACAATTTATAATAAAACATTAAATAATTTTATTTAATCTAATAATAATTTTCATACTCTAAATGAAAACATTTAAATATTTAATTATTTAACACTATCAAATTTCATTGCAATTATTTAATAAATAGTGTTTCTCATAATCTCAGAGGATCCTAAAGACATTTTTTTTTTTTGTACATTTTAGGTTATGACAATAGTAGTTAATCTAAAAATCAAATGTTCTTCATAAAAATTTTGACTTCCCATTTTAAGATAATCATAAAATTATAGTTACGCAACGTATTTATTTGTATGTTTGTACAACTTCCGCAATAATTGTGTTAAAAGCCTCCGTTCCTTTATTTTTTTTTATTTATTTTCAAGTTAAATACTTAATAGAAAAAATTTCATCATGACTACTATTCGT
>QKYT01000023.1:300028-323393 GCA_003550305.1 Glomus cerebriforme
AAATTCTAATTCTATTTTATTTTTTGTTTCTTATTGATAAAGATGAAATATATAATAACCCAAATTTTCATTCAGAGGAACAAGATGAATTGGAAATTCCTGATGGTATTTACAATTCAAATATAATATTTTTAAAATTGACTTTATAACTAATATAATTATTTTTTTTTTTATGTTTATAGATGAATTTTAAATTATTTTAATATTATTTTACAATTTTTTATATTTTTATTTAAAATTATTTAAACACTAAGAATAGATAGAATAGCAATATTTATAAGATTCTTAGTTTGTAATTTGAATAATTTATTTATAATATCTTTTAACGTGAATAAATTAATATTTTTATTTGTAATTTTTAAATAAAAATTGCAAAATTGCTCCTAGTGGAATTATCAGATGTCAATCCTGAAACTCGAAAGTGCCGTAAAAATAAATAATAACTCAACAAAGGAATATATCGTGTGAACTAGATGAATTGACGAGACGTATTTTTAAAAATAAAATAAAAAATGGTTATGTAATATAAATAATATTTAATATTCCATATTATATAATTAATTTGTGGTAAAGTAATAATTTTGAGTCTATTACTTCACGCGTGATATTTCACATCTTTTTATATAAATTGAATAATAAACTTTTTATTTAAATAATATCATTAAAAATATTTTTATTTAAAAAGTACAATTTATCGATTTTTCGCATTTTTTTCGAAATCTATGCCTTTAACTTGGAAAATATTTCTTCTCATAAATATTATTAATTTACTATTAGATCAATATCGATTATGATCTTACACAAAAAAGGAAAAATAAATTTAATTATTTAATTCTTTAAAATACTAGAAAATCTCCAAACTTCAACTAGAGTATTTATAAACTAAAATTTTGATTAAATTTTGAGTAAATTGGAAGATGTGATTATTATCCTTTTCTTTAATTTTAAAAAGTAATTAACGAGTTAAGATAATTATACCAATAAAATTTTTTTTTTTAAAAAAAAAAATAAAATTTGCGCCTCCAAAAAATATTACCGACTTTGAAATTTATTTTTTCCGAATGAATATTCTTTATAATTTACAATCAAGATTAATTTATCTAAATAAATATATTTATTTATTAAAAAAAAAAAGATTAATCATTCTGGTTCATAATATTCTTATAATTATTTCGTTAATTCATTTACAATATTTTTAAAATCAAATCTCATTGCAGCAATTAAATAATGATTCTCGAGTTTTAAATAATAATAAAAAAAAAATATACATTTTACAACTATAATTAATCTAAATCATAAGTTTCTCACACAATTAAAATGATCATACAAATAATACAAATTATTAGATTACACAACGTATTTGTACAACTTCCGTAATAATTGTTATAAAAGCTCCGTTTCCTTCTTTATTTTGCGAAAGTTAATAAAAAATTTTTTATCATGACTACTATTCGTGTAGAATTGGTTTCTGCTGCAATTAGTAAAGCATATGGATTAATAGATTATAATATTCAAGATAATGTAGATAAAAAATATAAATTTTACAACAAACTGTACTTGCTGATAAATCTCTTAAAAAAGATGAAATTTCATACGCGTTAAAAGTATTAAATAAAGATTTTGACAATTATAAAATTCTTTATAATGATGGAACAAAAAGAATTTGTGAAGATTGTAAAAATGAATGTTTAGCTACATTATACTGTGAACATTGTATTCGAAATTATTTAAAAGAAAATTTTTCAAATTGGACATCTGGAAATAATGATATAGATAATTTAATACGAAAATGTCAAATGGAATCAGCTGCCCCAAGTAGAATAATAGAATGGATCTCATATAATAATTTACGAAATATTAAATATTTAACTAAAGGTGGATGTTCTAAAATTTATACAGCAGATCGGATTGATGGATGTTATGACGAATGAGATTCTAAAGAAAACAATTAAAAAGATCTGGAAAGCAAAGTATAATACTTAAAAAGTTAGAAAATGTTGAAAGTGCTAATAGAAGTTGGTTTGAAGAGGTATAAAAGTATTTGACAAGGTTGTTTAAAAAATTTATCTATTATTAATATCTTTTTTAATCTTTTTATAGGGTAAATATCATTTAACCATAAGTAACAAATGGGCAGATATAGTGCAGTGTTTTGGATTAACTCAAGATCCATCCGATGGAAATTATATGCTTGTAATGAATCTAATGCATATGAATTTAAGAAATTATTTGCAACAAAATCATAATAAACTTATATGGAAAGAAAAAATTCAAATTATCAATGATATTATTTCTTCACTTTATAGAATTCATCAAGAAAATGCAATCCATAGAGATTTACATTCTGGAAATATATTATTTCATCAAATTAGTCAAATGTTTAAAATTAGTAATCTTGGATTTTGTGGACCAGTTGATAAACCATTAAATAGTATATACGGAAATCTTCCTTACATAGCACCTGAAGTTATTGCTGGAAAAGAAACTACATTTGCATCTGATGTTTATAGTATTGGTATACTTATGTGGGAAATTTCATCTGGACAACCACCTTTTGCTAGTGTTGATAGTTTTGATCAAGTTGATCATGATTATTATTTTGCAATGAGAATAATATATGGAATGAGACCAAAAATTGTATCAGGAGCTCCTCTGGAATATGAAAAATTAATGAAACAATGTTGGGATGCTGATCCAGAAAAAAGACCTCATACTGATGTTCTTTTTGATGAAATACGTAAAATATGTTTATATTATGAAAATATATCTACTAAATTACATGATGATGAAAGTATGATTAAAAAATTTATTAAAAAATTTAAATTTTTTCGATCATCTGAATCAGCAAATAATATTATACAAATAAATGAAGTAAGTAGTTTGGAAATTAATTACAAAGACATTTACAAGTAAAGTATATCAATTTGAAAATCTTCCAGAACCAAGGAATGCAATAGAAGGTAATGCGTGATTATACTTTGTTGATTATACAAATTTTGCCTTGTAATTAAATTAATATTCTAATCATATATTAGATTATGATGAAACTTACAATAACCCAAATCTTCATTCAAAAGATCAAAATGAATTGGAAATTCCTGAAGGAATATTATAATCAAAAGTTTTAAAGTGATTAAAAAATATTAGCGTCTTTAACGATTTATTATTTATAGATATAATTTGGATGGAATTATAGAATTACTGTAAATTCAGATCAAAGTTATATATTTTGCAAGTCTTATTTTGTAATTTAAATAAATTTTATTTTATTTTTTTTTTTTTTTTGATAATTTCTATTCGTTTTTTATATTAGTCTATATAATAATAAATATAAATACTGCTGAAATTCTTGAATTACGGCAGCAATTACGGCGTCGGCATCACGGCATATGTCGAAATTATTTAAAACGCCGTAACTTTAAAACTACAGCATTACGACATACTGCGTAAGTCATAATTTAATTTAATTTCGCAGCCGTACCCGTAACCGTATTACAATTCGATAATAATAAATAAAAAAAAATAATAATTTAATTTATTAATATAAAAAAATATATTTAAAAAGTTCATTGATTTTGATTATTTGTTTTTATTGTTATTATTATTACTACTTAAAGGTAATATAAATTCGTCTAAATCTCCAAAAAGTTGTTTAGATTTACGATTATTATTATTATAATAATTATTATTTGAGGATGTTTTTAAAGTCTCTAAAAATGAAAGTCCGGAATTTGACATCCAATTATCCTGATTCGTTGATGTATTTAACATCCAATCATCTTGTATATTCTGATTTTCTGTATCATTTGCTGATACCATTTCTCCAAATTCGTCGGAAATTGACGTAGAACTAATGTTCATCGAGGGTACATATAATTGTTTAGGATTTGAATTAAATGTATTTTTTGGCGGCGGTTTTTCTTGTATAATTTTAGAAACGTCATTAGCTTTTGTTAGTGTTGGAATTGTATTTCCCTTATCACTTGATTGTGATATCGATTGGAAAAAATTATCTAAAGTCTTTTGTGGTTGTGGTATATTTAAAGATGGATTTAAATCAAACTCTGAAACATCGAAAATTATATTTTGTTGAGATTTACGCGAATTTGATGATGAAGGCTTTGAATTACTAGTAAAAGATTCTAAAAATGAAAGATCAGTAGGAGATATCCAATTATCTGGTTGTTTTTGATTCCCAATGTTATTCGAATCATTATCTTTATTAGCTGAAATCATTTCGTCAAATTCTGAAAATAAAGACGAATTTTTCTCTGTGTCATCTAACGTTTTTCCAGAGTTCAACAGATCATTATCGTTCAATTTTGTATTCATTTTAGATGAAATCGTATTATTATTAACGGATGATGCAGATTTTGGTAACATTTGATCTTTGAAATTTTTTTGTTGATTCAAATCATCTGATGGAGAAGCTGAAACAATATCACCAAATTCTGTTGAGAATTTTGAAGTATTTTTACTTTTTACAGGTGTGATATGCAAACCGTTTGAATTCTTTTTCTCGTTGGTTTTCTTCGAAATCATCGTATCATTTATTAAATCGTCTAATAAATTTGAATTTGTGATAGAATGTTTGACATTTGGTGACGAAGGATTCTCCTTAATTTCCTTAATTGGAATTAAAGTATCATTAGTTCCAAACACATGAGATTTCAGAGATCCAAGTTTTGCGCTTAAATTGGTTGAATTGCGACTAATCTTTGCTATAACGCTATCTATTCTAGAATTACTAACAGGTGACGTTGGTGATGTTTTAATATCAAGAAAATCATCAAGAAATGATTCAGATTTTCGCTGAGATTTTTTGATGTTGGATTTACTTGACGATTTTGAAGAGAAAGATTCCAATAATGAAATATCCGACATCGTTATCCAAGAATCTCGATTCAAATCACTACTTTGTTTATTATCGTTATTTTTTATCGACTCTTTGGGAACGTCCTCTATTGGCGTATTATTAGTATTTATAAAAAGCGCTTCCGTTGAATTCTTTTTATGTTGTTTTTTCTCGTCATCATGAGTAGGATAATTTGATGATGGGGACGATCTATCATCTTTAAATAAATCGCTACCAGGAAGTCGATCCGCCGTTTTAATTGCGGAAATAGAATTAATGGATTCCAAAAATGCTTTTTGAATTTGTGAACTACGCCAAGAAAATTTAATAACACCGCCTTGATCACTCCAAAGTTTTATAAATGAACTCCAATTTAAACTAGTATTCAACATTCTAAATAAATAAATAAAAAAGAAAAGAATTGGTTAGAATAAATAATCTTTTAACAAATTCTTTTTATTAAAAGACTTACGCGTGTGAATTATATACTAGATCTTCAATTGATACAGGTCTCTCATCGTTATTGCTTTCATTTAATATTTGTAAATCATAAATTTTATCCAAAACAGCAATCCATTCGGCAACAGAATTTGTTACGGACTGTAATATTAAAAAAAAAGTCAGTAAAAAATTTTTTTGTTTCCTTAAAAAAAAAAAAAATTTTTTGAATATTTTTACCATCAAATCCATATCCAATTCCTTTGGCGCCACAATATTAACATTCGGAGAATTTCCACTTTTTTCGCTATTTTCAAAATTACCAAAATCGTCATCAATATCCGAAGAAGATTTTTCAATTCCTTGATAACTATCGAAATCATTTGTATTTTCACTCTTAAATTCACCAAAATCATCAAAACTACTCTCATTTTCTTCACTACATTCAAAAGCACCAAAATCATCATCTTCTTCTTCCTCTTCATTTACAACAATATTATCTGAATTTTCGTTTTCACATTGTTCTAATGAATCAGTATTTTCATTAAAAATTTCATTATTATTTAATTCAAGGTTTACATCAGTATTAGTAAATTCATCAAATTCTTTTGATAATAATTCTTTTGATGATGGAAAATTATCTTTTCCTAAATCAACGTAATCAAAATTTTCAGAATTATTTATTTCGATCGAATCTTTACTAATGTCATTTTCTTCTTCAATTCGTTCTTGATGAGAGGGATCATTCATTGAAATAGTTGATACATTTTCTATTTGAGGTTTTAAAAATGTTGGTGAATCAGGGACTACAAAAGGTACACTAAAGATTGATTGATTATTTGGCATTCCAGCAACCATTTGTACATCAGTCCAAACATTTTCTTCAAAATCATCTTTATTATCACCATTTTTCGTTATATCTAATTGACCATGTTTATTATCTTCTTCCCAAACATTATTCATAGCGGAATCATTAAATTCAGAAGTTGTTTGCATATTCCAAGAAAATGACGAAGACCATATTGTCGTATCTTCTTGTTCTACTGAAGTAAAAGTTGGAGACGGTACAGTATCATCAATAAACTCTGGCGTAACAGGTGTTTTAGGACTTTTTACTTCTACTTCATCCTCATTTTTTGGTTTACTTGTTGGTTTACGAACCATTTTTTTTAGAATTGGGAATTTCAACATTTTTGGAATAATAACGAATTTCTTTTAATTTATAAGAAAAAAAAATTATTTTTTTTAAAAAAATGAGGCTGTGTATATTTTTCAAAGAGATAATAAAAAAAAAAGATTGATATCATAACAGGTAAAAAGGGTACAAAAAAAATATGTTTTTTTAGTATATGTATATATGTAAGAATACGTTCGTTGAAAAAGTCCTTGAATCAGGTAAAGGATCAGGTTTTACGAAACATGCCGTATTTTTATTACTTTGCCACACTTAATAAGCAGTAGATATTTCAAACATAGCCGCACAGATTGTGAATCGTAGCACAAAACCGTTTATCATACAGTATTATTATTTATAGCGCATTTTTAAATTTAAACAGCCATTCAGTGGGTTGATTATATAGTATTTATAGTATTTATATTAAATTCATATTAAAATTGGTTGTAATGTTGTAATATCTTATCAACGTTGACTTGCATAAAAAATAAAAAAAAATTGACAAATAAAGTTTAAAAAGTTTTTAAGGGTGTGTAACTAAACTATAAATAAGAATAAACCAACCACGTCTAATATGGCGTGACACGACCGACACGTGACTGTTTTTGAAGTTTTCTAATTTTTATGCCAAGTATTATTAAATTCATGGCTCATGAAAAGGGAAAAAATATTTAAAATGAATTGTTGTTGGTAATATAATTATTATCATAGTAGAAGTTTTCTTTATAAATTATTTCTGTGTATATTTGATCGTTCACTTAAAAAAAGAGATGGATGATCTAATTTTTAATTTTCGTGGAATAGAGTGAATAGAGTTTTTATGTGTAATTATTTTATAAAGATATGATTTAGAGTGACTTAATATTATAATATCCATTGATTAGAAACCGAATGTTAACGTTTTTCAATTTTTAATTTTTTATTCAAAAATATAATTTATTTTAGTTAATTAAATTTATTGATCAGTGTAACTGAGATCACTGTATGATAACGATTGATGGACAAATATAGTACGTTACGCAAATGAAATCATATTACTGATTACTGAAAAAAGATTTATTGCAGATAAATTTGTCAATAATATCTCACTTTTTTTTTNTTTTTTTTTTCGTTCTTTTTCCAAAAAAAAAAAAATTGTTATATATATATATTAACAAATATATAAAAGAATATGGCATCAAAATTACCAAATGAAACTTTACAACATATCTTTAGTTATATAGAAGATACCAAATCATTATATTCAATTATTCAAGTAAATCATGCTTGGAGTCAAAATTCAATTAAATTTTTATATAAAAAACCATTTCGAAATGATATCAAATTAAATAATCAAATAGAAATCATTTTTAGATTTTTACCTTTTATTGAAAAAGATAAAGATTTAGGTAAATATTTAAGAAAATTTATATTAGATGAAAAAGAGAATGATGAAATTTTAATAAAAGATGATGATGATGATCATCATCAATCGAAAGAAAAGGAAGTTCAAGATTTTACTTTACCGAAACATGCCATGTTTGATTATCCTAGTTTTGTTACACATTTGGATTTTCAAAATCTTTTTACTACAGTTACTGAATTTTTTATTATTTATAAAGAAGTATTTGATATTTGGAAAATAGAGAAACAAAAACGAGTCGATCAATTTGAAATTCAAGAATCTTCATCATCTTCAACTTCTTTTACTATTTTGGAACCTTCTAAATTAGATAAAATTTTAAGTTATATTTTAACAATTTTAAGGATTATAACTTTTAGAAGGGCTAATATCATTTGGTTAAAAATTGATTTGAAATATAAAGATATTAAAAGATTTCTTAATACAAAAAATATTGAAAATGATGATGATAATTGGGAAGATGATGATTCCGATTTTGATTCTGATGATGAACATGTTGATATATTAAAGGTTACAAAATTTTATAAAACAATCTTTAGAATTGAAGAATGTTTTAAATTTCATTTGAAGATGGATATTACAAAGAATTGTTTTACAAGATTAGAATATTTAAATTATGGTCGAATATTTTCAAAATTAAATATTTTGAAAATTTTATCAAATTTATGTAAATATTTAAAAATTATTCATATTGAAGAACATGATCTTCCTAATATTCAAGAACCTTTAACATCTTTAATTAGAAATCAACAACATCTTGAACATATTAAAATTATTGGAAATGATAATTCAAGGGATGATTATTATGATGATGGTATATTCGAAATTATGTCATCATTGGAATCTGTGGCTGGTTCACTTAAAAAAATCGAATTTTTAAAAATTTATATTAGAAATGAAGAAGCATTCAAATTTTTGATTAAATGTGATAATTTAGAATCTTTATATTTAGAAGATTCTTATATTACATTAAAAAATATTGAATGGATTTCTTTAGCAGATTTATCAAAATTGGGATGTTTGAAATTAATTAATAATCAAAGTAATGAAGAATTATCTGTTATGAAAATTAATCCTTTCGAAAGAATCTTTCAAAATAAGAAAATTTCTTCTAATTTACATGAAATTCTTTTACAAAATCCATTCATGAATAATTTTAATCTTTTAGAATCTGTTGGAGTAAATTGTAAAAATCTTGTCTCCTTTTCTACTTATATTATCACAGAACAGGATATACAAAATCTTTTTATTATTCTAAAAAATTGTTCAAAATTAGAATTACTTAATTTTTGTTATCTTTCAGATTTATATTTAGATAATATTAAAACAGATTTTATTATTAATTTAGCAAAAAGATTACCTGGTCGTCTTCTTTGTTTAGGACTTTATGGTTTAATTAGATATTTTTATGAATTTCAATATTTTTTAGAAAATTCTGCAGTTAATTTGAAATTATTGGTTGTTAAAAATTCTTATGGTTTTGAAAAGCTTACAGAATATGAATTATTTGTTAGAAAATGGTCGGAAGAAAAAGGTATTACGTTAAAAGAATTTAGGTGTATTAGTGATAAGGATCTATTTCTAATTAAATGGGAATGATATACGATGATTTAATTATTTAGTGATGATTTTTTTTTTCTTGATTAGTAATTATTATGAAGATAGAATATGATATAATAATTACACAATTTAATAAACATTGTTTATATTTTATATATACATAAAAACTATTTTTTTATAAGGAAATATTGAAATATTTTCCGGGTTGTTCTAAGCGAATAAATAAATGCTTTAACTTTACCATCGGAAATGTTTCACGTAATAAATTTTAATTCAATGTTAAATAAAATGATTTTAGTATTCCGAAAGGGTCGAGTCAGGTACCCGACCTGAATGTATGTCATAACCCCGACTCAACCATAGTGTAATTCGATTCGACCCAACTACCCTAGTATCCCAAAAAAAAGCACTGGCACGTGATATTTACTAATTAAATATGCACGAGCACGTGAAAGCATGTGGCACACCTGTGATAAATAGGGCGTGACAAATAATTTTTACCACGCGAAAAAATTCTGTCCCTCAGATAAATAGTAATTTTGAATACCGGCCATGCGTCACGCCGGTGACAATTATTTTATGATCACGTGCTAGCGCTTTTTTTGGACTAACGCTGGGGAGCATGATTCGACCCGATTGATTCGAATTTTCGATTGGCTAACTTTACATATTAAAATTTACCTCATATTATATTCTAACGGGTTGCAACAGTATATATACTGTATATATTATAGAAATACTGTACGTATCGTATGATTATTTATAAAATTATACAGATAAAATAAAGTTATCTCTGTGTTAAGGTTCTCTTCATAAATAATATTTTTTTCATTAACATTAACGTAAATTTATAATTTTGATAATGCATTCTCACACTTGCATGTATCTCATAATGCATTGATAAAGTGGCAACTTAATTATGAAATTTTTTGTAAAAAAACATTTTTTTATTTGTTAAAAATTCTAATTATTTTACTCATAATAATCAAAAAAGCTTTTTTTCGTAATAACTTATAAATATACAATTTTTATTATATTTTTAAAACAATGTATTACACTATTTTTTTTTATATAAAGAAATAATGAGCACTTATAAACATAATTTTTAAATAAATTTTCCAATTCACCATTTTATCAACACTTTTCTACCCATCACAACAACTAATACCATTGCAGTCCGTCATTATTTACATTTTTGCCAGCACCTAGCTCCCTTGACACTATTTTCCATTTTACTAAATCACAACCATCTGCCATCATTTATTTTATTACCAGCGCCATTCTTATATATATATATATTCATAATTTCTCTCACCAGCCGGTACTTTACTAGAACCACTTTATCTAAGAAATGGTATCCCAAAGTTTATGGAAAAGGTGCAATATTTACAGTTATTCACTGATTTCTTCTTTTGAAACCTGCATTTTCCATTTGATTGTAAATCATAATTGATATTTAAATGAAAGTATCCATTGATTACCGTAAAATAGTCACAAACATACATTTATCCTATGTGATATCAATATTCTCCTTTCATTTTCAATTCTAATCACATTTGAATGGAAGTTATCCACTTTGTCGCTGACTTTAGTTACAAATATCTAGTTACTTTTAATCTCAATACTTTTTTTCTTGCTAACTCTGGTCACATTTTCATAGTGTTCTTCTTAGTAGCTGCTTTTGGTATTGATCTAAGTTATAAAAAAATAGCACTGCAATTAATTATGGATAACTCACAATTTAAAATCCATTTATAACACATACCTTATGATTATTATCTTTATAATTTTTATTCCCACAAGTTAAGCTTTCTGTTATCCACTTTCTTCATTACGTCTGGTTTAAAGTTGGTATGTACTTCTATTTTCAGATTTCTTCTTATTTCTTTTGTCTTCCACGATGATTTCATAAACATAATAATATATAAAAATAAAGATACGAGAAAAGAATGAGGGAAATCTAATCTAAACCAAACTAGCCAGTTAGGAGAGACTCNACTAACTGACCAGTTTTTCCTTGCCTGTAATGAGAAAGTAACTCATATACAGTATAAGGAAGATAAAGAGGGATTTAAAACTAAACCAAACTAGCCAGTTAGGAGATACTCAACTAACTGACCAGTTTTTCCTTGCCTGTAATGAGAAAAGTAACTCATAACTCATATACAGTATAAGGAAGGTAAAGAGGGATTTAAAGGAAATTCTAGGGAAAATAAATTATAGAGAAATAATAAAAAGTATTTAATGAAAAAAATGAGTATTTATAGAATACCTTTTTTTAAATTTACTAAGGATGTGTCATGAGAATTATTATGTAATCATAATTTATCAATATTAAATTTTTACTTAATTTAGTTTTATTTTCATATGAAAAGGGAATAATATTTATTATATTTGAACTTTATCGGATTAAAAAAAAATAATTGTTTAACGGATCATTAGATAATTTTGCCATACATACGCAATAGTAGTTATTCATTTCACATACAAGAATCACTCGTTTATTTAGACGTCGTCATACACACTACGCGCAGAAGTCACATGATAAATGACGCAGGATATTCGTGAAACCTTTTGTTTTTTTTAATAATTTTAGTTTTTCATCATTTAAAAGCGAGTTACATATCCGAAAAAAATTTGCCCCAATGTAGGTTCATTTAATTTTATCGATAATCTTTGTTTATAATCTTGAACTCGCTAAATAAAGTCCATAAAAAGCAAAAAAATTTCCAATATAATATTGATTTTTATGGCAATGGTTAATTTGATGGACATTTCTTCATATTTATTTTGGTAATTAATTGAAATAAAAATCATTATATAAAATTTTTAATTGTCATTTTTCACTTAACCAAAAAAAACTCAAAACCGTTTTTAATGTCAATGTTTAATTATTTTGTGTACCAAATTTTTTTGAAATACAGAATTTTTTTTTAGGAATAGGATTACTTAATTCACCTCAACCCCCTTTTTGAAATGTACCACAGGCTGTACCGCATATCAATGAATAGATAGAAAAAAATTTAAATATTTTCCTATTTCTGAATTTAATAATAATAAATTAAGTTAGCTTAAACCATAATTAGAATGACACAAAGGTTTTACTGGTCGAATTTACTGTGTAACAAATTTGTAATTCGGAAACAATGAAATAACAATATTTAAATTAAACTTAATTTAAAAGTAGATTAAACAGATTATATAAAATACCTAAAGTGGTATGCAACGTTATGGCGCCATTAACCTGGAATGTTGGAATTGTTCTATTAATAGATGAATCAAGTTTTTTATACAATAGGAAAACGGAAAATTAATTCCTCAATATTGTGTACGAAACCAATTTTGGCAAAACAACACTTCACAAGACGCTTATAACTCCGACACTCCGACTGTCCGACATAGTTTTGAGTTCTTAGATAACGTTATAGTGATTAATATCTTAAAATATCCAATATTATATGTATATATACTGTATTTATTTTTCTTTTTTTTTCGAATGAAAAAGAAATTTTTTTTTTCATTTTTGAAAATAAAATTTTTTCTTGTTAAACACATTCATATTCATATACATATACATATACATATATACTTGTTTAAAATAAATAAACAACAATGAATAGGAAAAGTAGTAAGAAAAAAAGTGAGAATTCAGAAAATTTATCGATATATACTTATCAAAGTCGAGATTCAAAAATTGCTGTTGATAATTCGTCCAATTATATTGCCATTAGTCCGGATGGACAAATTGCTGCGATTTTTAATTCTGGTATTTAATGAATTTTTAATTTCTTATACACGCACGCATGTATGCACGCACATATGCGAATTCCTTATCGTATTTTTTTTTTTTTTTTAATATAATATATAGAATCTTTTACAATTAAATTTTATGAAACTGAAAAATTGTCTACGCCCACCGTTATAAACGTTGATGAAATAAGAAAATTTGGTTCACCGTCCGTTAATTTATCTTATTCTTTGGCCATCTCCAATTTTGCAAGAATTGCAGGAACAGATGACGCTTTAATAGCTGTATCATGTTTTTGTGATAAAGACATGATGAGAGAAGTTAAAAATGTAAATGATTCTACGACAAATTTACAACAAAATCCTGTAGATACGGAAGAAAAGGGGGAAGATTTTATTACTTATGTTTCACCAACAACTTTCGTTATTTCAAAGAATCTTAAAATTCGTATTGAAACTACGATTGATGCATATGGCGGAGTTGTTAAATTCTTGGATAATAATTTGGATAAAGATGCTGATCAATCAAAAGGATTTACTAATTTAATTTTAATGAACGCCTCTGGAATTATGAAATCATTTATTTATCATGATAATTCATATGCTATGAAAAGTTCATTATTTAAAGATTCTTCAATTAAAGAATATGATTTTCCGACAACCGTTCAAGCTAAAATTAATAATTTATATCAAGATTTACCTTGTACAGGATTTTTAAAAAGTAGTATTGTATCAAATTATTTATTTGCTGAAGGTTATAGAAATCAAGATCTTGAAATGTATGATTTGAAATCTTTAGATTTAGAAATGGTATTTCAAAAACGTGATGAACCTACTCTTTCAGCATTAACACTTGGAACTCCTATTTTTGCTATTTCAAGTCATGGTCATTTATTAGCATATTGTAGTAGCGCAAAAAATATTACAATTTATTTAATGGAAAATGGATTAGAAATTGTAACGAAAAATTTTAGTAATATAAATAGAATTCTTTCTGTTTCATTCATCGATAATGATGAAAAATTATTTATTGTTACTGAAGAAGCAAATGGTTATGGTGAAAATGGAAAATCTACATTTATATCAATGATAAATATTTGGGATGTTTTTACTTATAAAAATGAAATACGAAAAGTTGCTGATAATACAAATTTTTTAAAATCTTTGCAAAAAGTTAATGAACATTCAATAGCTTCTTCGAATGGAATCATTCTAGCATCTTTACAGGATGGAACTATTTTTTCGATTCTTGAAGTATCTGATATTAAACGTATTTTAACACCTTCTAATGAATCAAATAAATTTAATTCAATTAACGTTGAGCAAGCGCAACACAATTCGTTAGGAAAACATTCAATATTTCACACAATCTTTCAACAAGATGGAAAATGGTTGGATGCTAAAAAAGAAAATAAACAAGTTATAGTCGTTAATAATAAAGAACCTTGGGTTCATTACAAACAATATAAACGTATATCTTCTTATCTTAATGAAAATAAATCACTTCAACTAATTATTGGGGAGACTACAATTCAAGTTTGGAGGAAAAAAGGTCAAGGATCTAAAATCAAACGAGTATTAGAATATATTTGGGCAAATCCAAGTCACAAAAGAATTAAAGTTACATCTCTAGAAGTTGGAAATTATGAATTTTCGTTAAATTTATCATTACCTTCTACAATTTCTGCTAATTTAAATGAAAATATAAAGATTCATTGGCCAAATGAAGCTCATACTCTCAAAGATGCGTGTGTCGCGATCGAATATCTTTATGATCGAAGATATGAACCCGTGGGACCAAAAAATCAACACAAATATGAAGAATTGGTTAAAGATACAGAAATACTTATTAGAAAATGTATTAAGAAAAATCCAGATATATGGAGATTATCTGAAATTCGATATGAAATCATGGCCAATCTCATCCGGTCGAAACATGTGTTGTTATTACATCAAATTCTTTTCGATTATAAAAAAACAGATGTAAATAATAAATCCGACACGAGAGTTAGTCGTTATTTGCATACTCCAAGAAGATATTCATGGCCTTTAGAAAAAAAGAAAAGTGATTTGGAAATCGCTATTGAAAAATGTTCAGGTAATAAAATTAATTTTAGTTAGTAAATTATTATTTTTTTTTTTTTGAAAAAAATTGTATTTTTCAATTAACTCTATATTTGATATAGCCGAACAACGTAAGGAAAAGGCTATAATTGCCATGTTACTAGAATATTATTCTAATAATGCAGAACAAAACACAGGTAAATAATTTATTTATTCTTTATTCTCATATGATTTAAATACTAAATATTATTATTCTGTGATAGGTTGGATGTTTACAGTATCAAATGCTGTGCCTTTGCTAAATAAACGTCATTTAGGTGCGTAAATATAATTTATTTTCATTTATTATTAAGAATATTATTATTTATTAATAACATTACATCTATAATATAGAAAATTATTTAAAAGAATTATTTTACAAACCTTGCTTTGGAGTTAAGGAAGTAAACTTGGACAAAAAATTTGTGCCTCAAAATAAGTTAAAAAGAGGATATAACCAAGAAATTTATTCATTGGATATAAAACCACGAATTTTAAAAAAACAAAAAAAACGTTCATGGTGGAATATAAGGAAAAGCATCAAGGATGGTAATATGTATGGATCAAATAAAATAGATGATGACAATACACAGACAAAAACAACATTACGTGTGGTACCATTGCCAGAATTTACGGTTTATCCAGCGAATGAGATGGATAAACCGCGCAAGAATTGGATGATTCCATTAAAACTTCTTAAACTTGTTTTTAGGCCAAGAGCATATTTGGTACGAGATGATGATAAGCGTAGCCCATTTCTAAAACTTATAAGAGGGAATGAAAGTGAAATAATATATGATAACCCAGCAATGGAGGCTTGTATTGATTTCAAATGGGGTGCAGCGAGAAGCTATTTTCTGCGACATTATTTAATATTTATAATTTTTTCAATAGCTTTTGGAATCATTACCGGAGCAATTAAAAATAATATTGGAGAATCATCTCCGCCGGTGGAAAGTTATTTATTATACATGATATTTTTTTATCTTGGATATTATCTTTTAGCAATAGAGTTTGTGCAATTTTTGTATGAGAAATTCAGATATTTTACCATTTACAATCTTCTTGATTTGGGATCTGTTTTGATTGCACTTAGTGTTGTGATTAACCAGTTAAGAGTACTTGTTAAATGGATTAACATAATTTCTAATGATAGTAATTATGATCCAAATGATCCAGGTACAGTAGATCAATCTCTTAAAGATAATAATGTTGATGTGATTCAAGATATTAGAGGAATAGTTATCCCAGAGGCATTTGCAGTCTTACTTTTATGGTTTGAACTGGTAAGAGCCATTTATTTTCCTTATATTTGACTTATTATCTATTTATTTTTTATTATGAATAATTTATTTTAATATTGAAAATAACAAATAACTGTATTTAGACATTATTGATGCGATTCTTTTCAGGTAAAGTTACTACTGTATCCTTCCGATTTTAAACACCACTTTTTTTAACAAAAAAATCGTTAGGTGGTACTTAAATTCGAAGTCTTTTCATTATAATTCATATATATTTTTTTCTTTGATTTTTTCACTAAAGTCATGTGCTTAAAATCGGAAGGACACGGTATTCATTCATTCATTATGTCACTTTTTTTTTTTATTAATCGATTATATTTCCTTGACAAACAGGTCCTGCAAATTATATTAATATGATCGTAAATATTTTGAAAATTGTTTGGCCTTTCATGTGTTTCATGGTAAATATAATTGTATAATTCTTTTTAGAAAAAATAATTTACATGTATAGTTATTAATAATATATATTAAATTAATATATTGTATTTTAGTTATTAGTAACAATTGCTTTTGGTCATGCAATGGTTGGTTTAATTATATATATTATATAAATGTTTTTATATATACTGTATATAGAAAAGGAAATTAACGGGAATTTTTTTTTTCATGATTAGTTTATTTTATTAAGTGATCCCAAGGCCGTTGGCTTAGATCCTAATGGAAATAATTTTGTAATAAACACAAAAAACAACGCCAATAATGATTTAGGAGATTATACAATTTCTCAAGACTTTAATCTTAGTGACCCTCTTGATAATTATTATGTTTCGCTCCCATATTCTATCATGGCTGTTTTTTTCTGGATACTTGGAAGATGGGATCAATTGGAAGAGTGGAATTTCTGGCCTATTTACGTATTGACTATAGGTAAATATATATTATCATTAAGAATATATATTTTAAACATTATTATATTTTAAATTTTTATAACTTTTTTTTTAATTAATCTAGTTGCGGGCATTTTATTGGTTATTATAATGCAGAATATGTTTACTTCATTTATGGCAGGTGTATTTGAAGATGCAACATCTAATGTAAAGTTAGCAGTTTTACAATATAGAGCAGATTTAATAGCTGATTATGAAACATTAGAAAAGCCATTTGGTAGTTCAAAAGGAAATCCAAGATACATTTATTACATTGGAAAGTCTGATTATCAAGAGAGATGGTTAAATAAAACAAAAAAATATCGAAAAACTTATGGATCATTATTCATTGAGGATATTAATAATCAGTTATTAGCCGCGAAAAATACAAATTCTGATAACAATTCAGATGATGATGATGATGACTACGATGACAAAAAAACTTTCAGCGATGATAAATTTTTAAGTGTTGACAATGTTATAATTGAAGATAATAATGATAATAATAATGATAATAAAAATATTAATGAAAAATTCTTAAAATTAGAAGATGGAATGAAAAAGATGCAAAATGATGTTAGCGGAAGGATTAATACCATAGAAGAAAATCTTAAAGAAATATTGTCATTTATTAAAAAGAGTACTTGAAAAATTGTTTAATAATTATATTTTTGTTACTTTATTATTTACTATTTTCTTTTTTTTTTTTAAAGATGTAAATTTTATGTATTATTATTGTTATTTTTATTATTTATTAAAAAGTATCATCGAATTATTTGTTGTTCAACGTGATATGTACTGTAAATATAACACAATGCGCCAAATAATCTATTGTTTTTTTTTACCATTGAATTACTTTTTCCCAAATTTCATGATTATGCAATTAAAGATTAATTGACAAGCCTATAATATAAACAAGGGTCTTTAAATGTATTATTACTAAAATACATTCAATTGAAATAATAACTATTTTGTGACTATGCAAACAAAAAATCAACTAATCACAAATTTAGATTATTTGTTTTGTTTCGTTGTTTATTTATTTAATTACAAACATTTTATAAATTATCACGTGTAATTTCTCGATCTAATGGTTGTTCACTGCTGTAAATCTTTCGAATATCCATTGCCCTTATATTATAAATTAAAGTGCCAAATGGAAAGGAATTCAAGCAAGGAGACGACATAATGGCAGCAGTTATAAAATTTTATGCATCTTAGTGATTATCACCGAATTTTCATCATGAAAAAGTATTGAGATAACTAGTATCATAAATATTTACATTAAGACCGATAGTTTCTCTAACTATGCATAGAGTAAGGCATGGGATTAAGGCATGGAATTATTGACATTGATCAAGCAACAAAGCAATAAAGCAATTACAATACAACAACTTTAATTTTATAATTTTAAACAATTAAATTCAAAATAAAAAATTTTAAAAATAAATTACACTATAAATTATACATATTCATCTAATTTAAGTTAATTTCTTTATGATTTAAAATACTTCATAATCTTCTATTGAAATTCATCTTCTGTATTTCGAATCTTTTTTTTCATAAATTAGAGGTTAGAACCAGTTGTGTTTTTTAATCGAATCGGTTTTAACCCCGATTTTACACAAACCGGTTGCCTGTGTAATTACCGTAATACTAGCCATAATTATGAGACATTATGAGAAGTTATGAGGAAATTATTACGAGAAGTTACGAGAAATTATTATGAGAAATTATGAGGAAATTAATACGAGAAGTTATGAGAAATTATTACGAGAAATTTATGATTGAGAAATTATGATAAATTATTGAAACATAATAAATATAAATCTGCTCGAGCCGAGTAAATGCTAATTAGAAAATTTTCGTAATTTTCGAGCAATTTTGCTCGTTATACCTAATTTCCTTATTCGGAAATTTTCACGATTCTGGCCGGGATCATAATTCTGACCAGAAGTCCAGAACTGATTACTCAAATCAACCGGTTTTAGTAACCGTTTTAAACACAAACCGGTTTTCATAATTTGTCTGGAAAACCGATTGATTATTTACACTACATAAAATTATTTTCTTTTGAATCATCATTTCAAAATATAAATACTTCAATACTAGAACAAAATGTGGGTTCATATTCATCATGACAAACTAATGCAAAATCCGTATCCTTCAAATTGGATCTTTAAAGTTATCCTTATTCTTTAAAGAAAATATAAACCTATAATTATGCCAATTTCACCATATTATACTATTCCATATCAAAGAATTATATCCTCCAACAATTTCTTCTGTTCTTTGTACTTATCACATAATGTATGAAACTTTTTAGGAGTGAATCCTCTTACTAATAATTTAAATTTATATGATAAATATACTTGCATAGGCAAATTTGCTTTTAGCGTCGAGTTTATCAATCCATCTTGAAATTATTTCTATATCTAGGAAGCAAAATATATCATTTGTTTCATTATTAGGATCCAAATGGGAATCTAATAACTCTTCATAGAGTTGAGATTTAAAGGTTTTTTATATAAACGAACTTTTTGTACAAATTCTTCAGATAAATTTAAGTATTGACATCATTTTAAAATCATCATCTATCCAGATTACAGTATCAAAAATGAGAGTTTGCTTATGTGTAAGAATAAATTTCAGTTCAAATCATCTTTTTCAATAGGTGAAATCAAAACCTTTCATGAGGTGAAATACCTTTTCGGGTGATTTAGTCTGTATTCTGTTGCTCTAATATTTTCTTTTGACAAAATTGTTGCTTTTTCCATTTCTTGTATAGATGTCCAATCTATTAGTCTTTTTTCAAAGTTTGTTATTTTCTTATTTTCCTGTTCTTTTCATCACTAATCAATAATCCAATTTTTCACTAGTTTGTTTATCTTTTTGTTTAATTGAATTTCCTTTTCAAAATAGTTTATAGTCATCTCTTTAATTTGTCCTGCCTAATTCTTGTTTTTTATACTATCTAATCAACTATTTCATTCATCTCAACGTGTACTATTTTAGGCTTTTCACAAATAAAGTATCATTACAGTCTTTTTGGAGTTAAACTATAGCAATTACTGAAGATGGAATAGAGGGAATTCTAGTCTAATCAGTTAGGAGAGACTCGACTATCTGACTGGGTTTTCCTTGCCTGATATGAGGAAGACCTCATATATAGTATAAGGAAGTTAAAGAGGAAATTTAAAGGGATTTTTAGTTTTAAAAGGAAAAAGTTTAAAGAATTCTGTTTTAATTTTAATAAAATCTTGAAAAAGGAGGATTTTTATATTTTAAATTATTACCTTTTCAAAAGATGTCATGAGAATTTATTATGTAATCATAATTAATTTTTTATTGTTTTATTGATAATGTGATTAATGACTCATGATTAAGTGATGAATAAATTTAAAATTATGGCCGGTTTTTTGACCCGCACATTAGTTTTGACTCGAATAGTCCTGACTTAAATTATGAGTCTCTTCGAGTCGAAAAAATTCTTGGCTCGTTTTATTCGAGTTGACTAACTCGAATCCAAACTTTAACGTCAACAGTTAAGTATAATATTAATTAACTATATTATATTTAATTAAGTACAAAGGTCATTTTTTTAAAAAAAAATTTTTAATTGAAAAATATTATGAATAAAAAATTTTAAAAGAAAAAATTATGAAATCAGATTTAATACTTCTGATGGGCAAATTTTACTGTATATAGGAAGGAGACGTAAGTAGAAATCATCTAATTAAAGAAATTCAAAAAGGAGATAATGTATCTTCTTCCGTTGGCGTCTTTAATTTATTTGCGAAAATTAATATAAGTTTTATTCATTCATTTGAAAATTTTATACAATTTTATTTTTTCTTTAACGTCTGATAGTCTGATGTCCATCAAATTATTTAGCTGGGATAATAAAATGATATAATTTTATTTTTCTTTTAATAATAAAACATATCATCTAAGGATAAATTTGATATCAGAATTGTTTCTCTTACTCTGTTGGATATACTATAAATTTCATTTTAGAAGAGTATGTCATTATTATTTTATTAATTTTATTTTATTTTTGTAGTTGAAATAATTTTGCTTTATTAAATATATTGAAATATCTATTACTGAAAACTTAGGACAAAAATATTTATGAAGGTGAAGTATCAAAAAGAATGTATAATTCTGTATTCTATAGAAAAACTCTTATAAATGCAGCGGCTTTATAAAAGATTAAATATTAGATTATATTTTAATAGTAAAACATTTAAAATAAAAATTATGTACAGTAAATTAGGGTATCTGACTCAAATTTTCGGAGAAACGCGTTTATTTTGTTTAAAAATTTAAAGTAAAAAGTAATATATTCATTAAAAAGTCAATAAAGAATCGCGAGAATTATTCTAGACAAATGTTTCTTCGCTCTTTTTTCTTAAATTTACTACAAAATTTTTTTAAGATAAATAGTTAAAAAAAGCCACGATTAATACATGAAACAAAAATGATACACTGTAACTTATCTTGGATGTTAAAAAATATTAACTTTTATATGAATATTTTAAGATGTTACAGCGGTTATAAAAAAAACTGATTATCGATGTATTGGTGTATTGACTTTTCATTTCTTTTCATAAGAAAAAAAGTAAATACTTTAGCATGCCGCAGCTTTGTAAAAAAAAAAAAAAATTGGTAAATTTTAAGAATTATTTACGTGAATAGTTATAAAAAAAACTTAGAATTTTGCTAATTAGGCATTATTTGTTTGTGATTAAATTTTAATGTTGGTAAATCAGATCCGAAGTTGCAGAAAACCGGTCTTCAGTTTAATAGATAAATATATATATATGTATTTATCTTTGATTGTAAAAAAATATTTCTTACGTAATGACTAAAAAAATAAATTCAAAGTCGGAACAAAAGAATTAATATTTTTTTTGTAAAAAGGGTTATTTATAATTATCGTGCTCCGTAGTTGGTTATTTTTGTTATTTTAAAATATCAATAAATAAGCTATTATTTACTATTCAACGTGTCACACGATAATATCATTATTGTGCTTGCTTTGATAAATATACAGATATTGTTCCAACGCTGCAATCTGATTGGACGGATTTAGCCACTGCGTGACTAAATCTTATCCAATCATCATTTGCAAGCACAATAATTTATAATTATAAACTTGAAGTTAAAAAAAAAAGGATAGGAAAGGAAGGGTAACAATCTTTTACGCATTAATATATTATCCAGATTCCAGGAAGGGCAATATCAATATCAATTTATATAAAGAAATGAGATGTTGTAAATATAAATATAAAATAAAATAAAAATCACGCGATTGATGCTACGGAAATTGGTATCAAAATTATTATTTTACAACAAATTAATACATATGGAATATTAATATTATTTATATTACATAACAACCATTTTTTATTTTATTTTTAAAAATTTATGATTTAATCTCGTCAAATCATCTAATTCACACGATATATTCTTTTGCTGAGTTATTATTTATTTTACGGCACTTTCGAGTTTCAGGATTGACATCTGATAATTCCACCGGGAGCAATTCTGCAATTTTTTATTAAAAATTACAAATAAAAATATTAATTTATTCACGTTAAAAAACTAAGAATCTTATAAATATTGCTATTCTATCTATTCTTAGTGTTTAAATAATTTTAAATAAAAATATAAAAAATTGTAAAATAATATTAAAATAATTTAAAATTCATCTATAAACATAAAAAAAAAATAATTATATTAGTTATAAAGTCAATTTTAAAAATATTATATTTGAATTGTAAATACCATCAGGAATTTCCAATTCATCTTGTTCCTCTGAATGAAAATTTGGATTATTATATATTTCATCTTTATCAATAAGAAACAAAAAATAAAATAGAATTAGAATTTAGTTATAAAATTTATTATTAA